>CM061350.1:124950000-125147500 GCA_030867105.1 Liasis olivaceus | reverse complement strand
CAGTGTGGTGGTTAAGATGCTGGCTAGAAACCAGGAACCATGAATTCTAGTCCTCTCTTAGGCATGAAGTCCAGCTGGATAACTTTGGGCCAGTCACTCACTCTCAGTCTATCCCATCTCACAGGGTTGCTGTTGTGGGGGAAAATAGGAGACAGGAACATTATGTACACTGCCTTGAGTTGTACAAATAAAGGTGGAATGTAACTCCAATAAGAAATAAGTAAAATCCCGATTTTTCCAGGTGTCTTGATGGTGTGAAGGTATGCCTACTTGTATTCATTCATGCAGATGCGTATTGTAGAAATGTGGAGGCATATTGTTTCACACTTGCTATATATGTGGATGTGCCTGTTAACCAGCCACCAGCTATTGGTTCAGAGGATGTATGGGGTGGGAGGCTGGGGAGGGAATCCATACAAAGGAGATCCATGTCCATCACTATGTATTTCAAGTCCCTTTTCTGACTGGAGGAATGGCAGAAGCTGTGTGACTGAGTGCCCCACCATTCTCCCTTCCTTGCATAATGCACTTTGCTTCAAACCTAAAGCCTGTGTAGGAAGGAGGTGAGATCTGCATGAAATTCAGCCCCTAGCCCACTAGCCCCTTCTGGCTTTCTACTCAAAGGTGTGAAGACAGGAATGGGATTGTGACATTACCTCTGGCTCCACCTTTGCAGAGTGATCTTTATGCTGTCAGCCTGAAGGGAGTTTCTAAGTGTCCTCAGCTGTAGGGGATCACGTGTTGCATTGAACAAATGAAGCTCTCTCTCCACGAACCAGGGAGGCTGGGGGCACAGGCTCATCCCTCTGTCACTCATTCATTTTGACGGTCTGAAGAACCTGCATATAATTGCCCGAAAGCAAGTGAAAAGGGCTCATAGAAATCCACGTTGAATGCTGTAAGGGCAGAAAGGTGGGATATAAATCAAATTAACAACAACTAAGGCTGGTGATTGTCCAGCTCATATTTATCCAGAAGAATTCATATCTGAGGAAGGCTGAGACTGCTTACACATCGCCTCAAAATGCTTTGGGAGAAGACCCAGTAATAAATATATCATGGTGTGAATTTACATCGATATGGATCAGCCTTTCATCTCTCTGAAGAGAAGGGGTATCTCCCTCTCTTTTTTTACATCACTTTGCATTTCTCACCAAGCAATCTTTGCGTGTTCCATCTGAGTTAAGACTGTGAGAGAAACTACTGTAGTGAAAAACAAATTGCTGGCTACATATTGCATGGGAAGTTTGTATGATATATCTATCACCTAGCATGGCGACGTGTTTGATTTACTTTATACCAAAGCAAAAGGAGCTCAGATTTAAAACCAGAAAGCACTGTTCCATAACTGCTAAGATGGGAACATTTGAATGGCTGGGAAGCATATTAATTCTGGTTAAAAAAGAAAAGAAAAAAACATTAGCATATATGTATTTGTGCAAAAGTAGGAAACAGGACAAACTTTGTCCAGATTAGCAGTTAATGTCAACATTTATTTCATCATATTCTCTCTTCTAACAATAATTGAAAAGACTTTCTCATTGGATGCAGGAGTGGAAATGGCAGACTTGAAAATGATTCTTGCCCATTTTTTCCATACTTCCACTCTACAATTTACACAAAGGGGAAGCTTCTTTGTCTACATGAGACCTCTCAACCACAGGAAAAAGTGGAAGTAAATAATCTCATGGTTTTCTTTTCTGATGACAGGTATTTGCTAAATCTCTCATTGTAGATAGGTGTATTCTTCAATTGAGCCTCCATGTTTAAAGACAGTACACCTTGAACACCCGGTACTAGATGCCAGGAATAGAGGAAAACTGCTAATCAGTTTCTAAACTATTGCTATCACAAGCCAACAGAAAATATGATTAAGTTGATCCAGACCTGCAGGACTCATTTTATTTTGTTATGCAGCATTGTGGATTTATATAGACAATGCTGTGAAACATCCTACAGTTTGGTTTATATTAGTATAAAGCCAACTTATATTGATTGGAATGGGCTTGCAGTACTTTTTATATATTCTTCTCTCCAAAGGGAGGGACTTAGTTGAGAAGGTGCAAATGGATCCTTCCCTAAATTATATTTTACTGTATTTATATGCTGTATTCTTCCCCTGCTTCGGATATTTCCATTTTTAGTTGCTGTTAAATCCACCAACAAGGTTTTTATTTTCCCATTGATTATTCCAAACAAGATGCGATAGATGAATTTGGTTACATTTCATCTTGTGAAGGCAAAGAAGGAAATTGCTTGAAAATCATCTGCGCTTCAGTGTCTGGGTGATATTTGTGCAAAATGAAAACTTGTTCAATGGTGATTTTTATATTGCAGTTTGGATTACATGGGTTGATATTTCCTTCTGAAAATCCTGTAGTGGCACCGTTTCCAGTCTCAAGCCAGGAGTATTGATGTGAATGCCATCCCTTAAATTACTTTTCTACAGGTGTATTAGTTGTCCCACATTATCTTTTGCCATTGCAGTATGGGACTGATACAATAAGTCTATAATAACACACTGCCTCTGCAACAGCCACTTTGTAAATTATTTTTTCCAACATGGATATTAATCACTGTGTGGGGAAAGGCTACTGCAACTTTCTAACCCTGCAATTCTCTGCATGCTAACTTAGAAATATGTCCCAGTGAGTGTAAGAGGCCTTACTCTTTGGTCAGCAACTACAATTTGAATACTGCACAGGATGATGAAATACAGCACCCTTGCGTAAAAATGGTAAAATAAAAAGGAAGGTTTTTTAAAAAGAAAGCAAAATGAATAGTTTAAAATAAATACCCTTGTGCTGTTGATAGCGTGATAAAGGGAGTCCCTTCATAAATAGTTCCACTATATTATTTGCCAGTTTTTAGCTGGGGCCACCCATTCAATTGCTTATGAGCTTTTGTAAAATCTCTTTAAAAAAAAAGTTCTTGCTCTCTCTCTTTTTCTCTTATGTTATCAATGTGGTTGGGTGGCAGGTGGGTAGCCAAGTTACTCTACTGCAACAAAAAGTCTCATGTGGATGGCAGGGAGACATACCAGTTACAAGATTAGGTCTGGACCCTGATTTAGTGAATGGGAGAATAAGCCAGATTTAATTCCCCCTTGAGAGTACCCAATTGGATTCAGATCAAATCAAAGCAAGTTTTGAAAGTCCAGACTTTCTCGCTTCAATGAACTATTGTGACTATCACAAACATCTGTAGCTCTTTTTTACTTTTAAGCAGTAATTACAGACTCAGTATAGGGAATCTTGACAGCTTTGCAGTTGTAAAAATGTTATTAAATCCTCATTTGCTGGTGGCAATTTCTATGAAAATAGCAAACAGTGTAGGGCAGCACCTTGTTAAGAAACTTGCCAAATTGCAAAAAGTTAAGCTCTGTCTTTTGTGGATGTGTAGAGGAGACAATTGGGTGGAAAGTCAGTGAAATGCCACCTTCAAGTTCTTTAATTAATTGTAGACCAGGAAAAAAAAAAGATAATGGTTACAGACTTGGGGTATTGGAACTTGAATAAGAAAGTACAGTGAAGGGATCCTTAGGACCCATCCAAAAACAATTTTACCAAAGGATATGGGCAAATATTGAGTTTGTTTAATGAGAGATGAAGGAAGAATCTCACATTGATTAAGACCGCAGATAAGTTCTTGACTTTTGCTTTTGGGGCTGGCTGACAGAGGAAATTGACCACAGAGAAAATAGAAGAAAGCCAAGTAGAGAGGAAGGAGAGATGAAGGAATGTGATGCATAGGTCCAAGCCCATCAAGAAGAGCTCTTCTACTCTGGAGCTTCAGAACAGATTCCAGGACTTCACTGCCAATGAGGTGTCTTGTTCCCTGGAACCAGAAATTGGAAGAGATGGGCTGTACCTGATGAGAACTGAGAAAAATGTGTTTAGATGGCAGCTTGCAAATCTGATCTGGAGGACTTTAAACTGGATCTTATAGGAGGGAGCCCAGAAAATAGAGCAATGCTGAGTCTTGTGAACAGCATTGGGAGGAGAATGCAGGATGTGGAGATTCCTCCAAATGTGCATGTGAATTCAGGAAGGAACAGGTCAAACTATATGAACCAAGAATTTCATGCCCCTATATAAATACACAGAGTATGCCAAGCCAGGCAGAAGAACTGGATAATGTATTCCTGGACCAGATTACAAAAATTTCAGGGAGGAAAGATCCAGAAAAATGGGAGACTTTAACTACTCAGACATCTCTCAGAAAACCAACTTGGTCAATACTGCAGGGTTGCAAAAATTCTTGAATAGTCTTACTGACTGTTTCATTTTCCAGAAGTCTGAATATGAGACAAGGGAATCAGCTGTCCTAGATCCTAATCTAACCAATATGGAAGAGCTGGTTGAAAAAGTAAAAGCAGTGGGAACTTCAGGAGGATGTGACCATATCCTTCTAGGGTTTAAGATACTACAGAAAGAGAAATTGGAACATAGTTACACATGCACACTACATTTCAGGACAGCCAATTTCAATCAGAGAGTCAGTTTGGTGTAGTGATTAAAGACATTGGGCTAGAAACTGGGAGACCATGAATTCTAGTGCTGCCTTAGATACAAAGCAAGCTGGGTGACGTTGGGCGTGTCATACTCTCTCAGCCCTGGGAAGAAGGCAAGGGCAAACTGCTTCTGAAAATTTTGCCAATAAAATTGCAGGGACTTGTCCTTGCAATTGTCAGGAGTCAAGATTGATTCAAAGGCATGCACGCGTGCACACACACACACAAATTTTCAACAAGCTTAGGGAAATACATGGACAGAAATCCTCAGGACAAAGAGAGTGCAGGAGAGTTGGGAACATCACAAAAATAAGATAATTCGAGTACAGTCACCCAATATTCCAATAGGAAAAAAATGGTGGTCAGCTTAGAAACACTTGTGAATGCATAGGGAGTTATCAGTTAAGCTAAGAGTTAAAAGGGGCATGTGTAGGAAACGAAAGATGGGTGTACCAGTCACTAATATCCATAGAAGAGAAAAAGAAGGGATTCTGTGTTGGTCAGACCATACCTAGAATACTGCATTCAGTTCTTAGCACTGCATGTTAGGAACATTTTGACAGACTGGAGCTGACCCAGAGCATGATATAAGGCCTGGAAGAAAACAGTCAAAAGAAACAGGAGGCTATGGGTATGTTTAGCCTGGATAAGAGAACATTACAGGGTGACATCATAGCTGTCTTCAAGTATCTAAAAGGCTATCATGCAGGAGACAAGGTAGGCTTGTCCAGAGTTGTTCCAGAAGGCAGGGCAAGAAACAATGGCTTTGAATTGCAAGATGCTGATTTAGTTTTGACTTCAGGAAACATTTCCTAATGATAAGAGTTGTTTGGCAGTGGAAGAGGCTGACTGGGGAAGTGGTGGTCTCTCTGGGTTTAAACAGAGGCTGGAATGCTCTCTGTTGAGGTTGCTGTAGTAGAAGATTCCTGCAATGGGCATGGGGTTGGACTAGATGATCTTCAAGATCCCTTCCAAACTTTATATTTTATTATTTAATTGAAGGGGGGCTTGATTTGTTACCTTTATCCCACTCATAATTATATGTTTGTGATCCTTTATTTTATCCAGACAACAATCCTCTAAGGTAGATCAGCCTAGGGGGGAATGATTGGCCCAAGATTGCTGAATGAGGTCCCTAATTAAATAGCAATTTCCCCTTGGGTCGACCTAGCCCAAGCCAGACTATTGGGTTGTGATAAAATCCCTCCCTCAGATGACCAGCTCATAAAGTCATTGTCTGAGTGATGAAAAGAGACTGATAATTCATCAACTGCATTTGCTCTTTATCATGATCTGTCTTCTAAGCAAATGCACATCCTTTAAACTATCAATGGATACCTGATGCTGTAACCCAGTGTTTCTCAACCTTGACAACTTTAAGATGTGTAGACTTCAACTCCCAGAATTCCCCTGCTAGCACACTGGCTGGGGAATTCTGGGGGTTGAAGTCCACACATCATAAAGTTGCCAAGGTTGAGAAACACTGCTGTAACCTATGCAATTTGAAAGGAAAGACATTTAAGAGATATACTGTTTTCAGATAAAACCTCTTAGATAAGAGAAACAGTTAAAATGCATGTAGGGCCACTGAATGGACTCATATTTCTGTATATGAAGATACTTTCTGACATTGTGTGTGCGTCTGTGTGCATGCTTGATGGGGGTGGAATGTTAAAGACAAGAAAGTTAGCAGGCTGAGTGAAGGGTGTAAACAATATATTGGGTATCCTTAAAGGGATGCAGTCATAACAAGCCATTGAAATTTCCATAAATAACACATCACCCATTTAACTACTAATTTATTATTCCAATTCTGATTTCCAAATTACTCAAAATGAGCTGCTTAAAACACACACGTAAGATCTACTAATCTAAAGCAGCCTTCAAAGCTGGCATCCAAATCAAATATATCAGCCTATTGTGGAGCAATCAGCTGGCTATTATAACAAAAAATTAGGGCAGGAAAAATAAACCTTATGGAGTGAAATCAGCCATATGAAGCAAAGTTCTTTTTGAAAGTCTCCTGCGAAATCACAGCCTGTGCACCAAATTAGGTGGGTTAAAACAGCGGGCAGTCATTAATAACTCGGGCCACCGTTTTGATTATGCCCTCATAACATGTTAGAATCTGCAAGATGTATGGGTTGAAAGAAATTATAGATCCGAGGGAGAAAAGATATCTCAGCGTTGCTACCTGAAGGCTTAATGTAAAGGGACTGCCATATTCTGAATGCAAGTGATTACATGGCAGAATCACTTAAAACCTGCCTGCCTGATTTAACGTAATGATATTTTTGCAGAAACAAAAAGAAACCTTTCCAGGCTAATTACTTTGTATTTTTTCACTATATATATATATATATATATATATATAGTGAAAATATATAATGCATACGTGCATAGGCCCGCTCTCCAACTATATTTTTGGACTCTGAGTTGTCAAGTGGCTGGACAAAGCAGTGTTAAAAAAATTCAACAACTCTAATTACTAGCTGAGCAGTATAAAAACCTCTGAATAAATGTCAGTCGAGAAGATAAGCTCTTATCTTAATCTAATGGCTCCACAGACTTAATTTGTCAGGCCGGCCTGGTTGATGAAAAACAGGTTTCTATTCTCCAGCATTTGCAGCAACATCTTTCCAAATCTTTGAAGTTGGATAGCAATACCAGCAGCAGAACCGTCCTGCAAAAAAAAAAAAAAAAAAAAAAAAAATCTGGTGATGAAGCCAATTTAATTCCTATTGTCCTATTACGCTAATTAATGTTGCTCTGCCTACACTGGTGCAAGAGAGACAAAAATGAAGCCAATTTATTTTTAGATTTGTTACATTCTGGGCTAATTGCTCTCACCCCCCAGTCTTTCCCCCCACCACACACAATGTGTTAATCATTGTGGGTCCCTTCTGGCATGAGAGAAACAGGGTCTGAAATGAAGGCCTCTTCAAGAAACCATTCAGAAGGACCAGGACAATCAATTCCTCTATCTCACAAAGTAAGACATTTTGGCAGTATGTGGAAGATTTTTTTTTTCTGAACACAAGAGATGCATTGGATCCTGAATGATGACTGTATCCTTTGAAAGGTCTTCCTTAAAGAAGATTTTAATGCAGCTAAAAATGAATACAAACCAGTGTCAACACACTTCATGCCAAAAAAGTCACAAAAGAAAAGATTTTTACTTCAAGTTAATGCTCCCCCCCCCCCCCCCCCCCGTCTCTCTAACTTGCAGCTATACACGCTTGGTAAATTCTGGGTTATTTTAAAAGATTGATGACTGTCACAGCATTCTGGATTCAAGTGATAACGGAGACCTTAAAAACAAAGACTAATATATCTATCTATCTATCTATCTATCTATCTATCTATCTATCTATCTATCTATCTTTAAAAGTGTTCCAGCGTGTACTGAGCAAAGGAGACCCTGCTAGATCTACAGAAGATGGCCTGCATTCTGAAACAATCAATTATAAACTTCTTATAGGGGTGTAAGCTGCAGAACTTTCTGGAATTAGAGGGGCATAAAACCAGTGTAATGGAGTAGAGAAGCAGAGACATATTTTTTGGTAGTTAATGATATGATCTCAGGACTGCCAAATGATACCAGTCCCATATACGAGAGCTCATCTCACCAGAAAAAGGACAGATCACAATGAGAGGACAAAAAACCCTAGCTACATTTCCAATTTCCCTTTATTATAAATCTCCTCTCATTATTCATTTTAATTTCTAATGATGAATTTGTTGCATTTCTATTACAGCCTTTCCTAGAATCCAAGGAGGCATTTTTAGGAACTGAGTCAGTCTTAGGCCTTAACTGCACTGTCGTGAGGGTGGGCCACCATCTGTGTCTGGAGTGGAGGAACAGATGATGTTGTCTTCTATTTGCCCCACCACAAGTGCAGCCGGGCCCCACATTTTCCTGCTTTGAATTGAAAGTATGTTTTCCAGTGTGTGTTGGCCCAGGAGTCGCTGTTCGATTTGCCTGTTGTGCCTCACCTTTTCGAGGCCAACCCCTGCACTTTGCTCGACTACTTTGCAGAGGTAGAAATGCCCCTCGCTGACTTTCTCAGCTTTTCCTCAGGAAGGTCATCACTTGGGCTATTTGGGAGCTGAAGTGAATCCTTTCTTTCTCAGATGCCTGGATAAATGATGAGACCGGTAGCTTTGGGAAAGAAAAATAATAATTAAAGAAGAAGTTTGTGTTGGGTTTTCAGTCAGTGAAGTTCTGCCTGTCAAGCATTAAAATCACTATGCTGCTGAGAAAGGACTCCAGTAAGAGGTGCAGCAGACTTTGCTGAGGAAAAGCTGGGAAAATGCAAGAGAGGAATTTTTATTTAAAGTTGGTGGTTGTGTGTGTGTGTGCACGTGTGTGCGTGTGTACACACACACACACACACACACACACACACTTTTTGATGCTTTAACTTTATATATATAAAATATCCACACAAATATCCAGTAAGACCCATCCACAGGAAGGAAAGTGATTGGCAGTTGCTTTCCTGGCACACAAAGTGAGAAGGACACAACAGCAGGGAATTGTCCCGTGGGGGCCCACTATCGCTAGCAGTCTGGACTTGAACACCTGGCGACTGGCAGCCATAGCGCCCCCATCTGGCCAGAATTGTCTCAAGCCCGTTTAGAATCCAGCTGGCATCAGCCCAGGATAGAAGCAACGTAAAGGTGCAGCGTAGAAAGACATTGGGAGGTTTTTCTGTTCCGGAGGCCATTTTGTGAACTGCATGCTTTGCTGAGGTTTTTATTAATACATTTCATCGCCATGCCCCCTCATAGACCGTTTTTCAAAAAAATTCTTGATTCTCGTGATAACAAACTCTATGAAGAAAATAAGTAAACATGTTTCTTTGTCTTTCCGTTAATCTGTAACATGACCAAGAAATGGAACACCGGCCGCAACTGTGTGAGTAGGAGTGAGTGAAATTGCCTCTGTGTTGCAACCTGTATGACAGGTATAGGCCACCTATACCTCCTTTTTGGCAGCCCTCAGAGCAATCGAAAATTGCCACTGAATTTGGCCACTGAATTTGGTGCACGAACACCTACATTAAGACAATTTCATGTTGTTTTATACACACAAACACACCCACAGAGCATAAAACAGGTGCACTAGAATAGGCTTACACACCTATTTTATTAAAAAAGAAAAAAAGGCCAGTGGCAGTAAGTCCCCAACGCAGAAAAAGTTTTACAGAAGTCACTTTGCTGGTGATGCCTCTGAACCTGTTCCCAGCCTTTAGCTGTACCTGGGGACACAGTTAAAGAAGCAATATTTACCTACCGAGGAATAAATATTGGCCAATAATGCCCCAGGGATAAGCTGACACCTTAAACTGGTTTTGTTCTTCAAAATCACTTGGTACCTTTTTCAGATTCATTTGCTCCCCCCAAATTAAAATATTGTTTGTTGGAGACAGGACAAATAGAAAAATAGAGGCTGACATGATTATGTTTTATTATGATATATATTTATAAACATTATGCTGCTGGTGAAATCAAACAATTGGATGCTGCTGAGAAGAAAACAGATATTGCAG
This sequence comes from Liasis olivaceus, assembly GCA_030867105.1. NCBI lineage: Eukaryota > Metazoa > Chordata > Lepidosauria > Squamata > Pythonidae > Liasis > Liasis olivaceus. The sequence goes on along the minus strand of CM061350.1, from coordinate 125,137,432 downwards.
CAGGTTATACTGGCTGGCATAACTAGGAGATGCAGTGCAGCACATCTGGAGGGCCCATAGGATTCACCCCGTTTGAGAAATTGGTGGCCAATCACGTCTGTTTATTTGGAATGACTATTTTATTGTTGTAAATAGGAGCTTTTTAAACCTGCCTTCAGTCCAACGGTATTTTCTGTTTTTGAGTATTTGAAGCAACAGCAATCTTAAATAAACTTATTCCCATGTAAGCACTAATTGGATTATGCTATGGATTGCATAACATGTTACCGTAGCATCAAATGGCATGGAGGAACCAAGATGGTGATCAACCAGCAGCTTCTGACATGGGACCAGCCTCACTTCTGATGCCCCAGGTCTTATGACCTAAACCTGCCATCCAGAAGCAAGAAAAGAACCCAGACCAGTCCCAGTAATGGCCCATAAATCCAATAAAGTAAAGGCACAGATAAGAATGCCACAGTGGCAGACATTTAAGTTTCATTGTTGCCTTGGGACAGAACATTAGTGATTATCGCTTTGTAAACATATCAGTTTCTTCATCAGCAGCTTGAAAGGACTTCAGGTAGAAGATAATTCAGAATCCATGCCCTGGGTGTTTTTCAACTGAAGATATAAACAATAAGTGTTGATTTAAGTTAGGATTCTTAGTTGGGGTGGGATTTTCCAGAAGATTGCTTTTTCCTCCTATTAATTGTTATATTCATAAACCCTAAGACATCTGTCATGCTATGGAACAGAAAGTGAGTAAATTAAAGTTTTCAGCCTGAGATCTGAATCTCTTCTCATCTACAGACCCAACTATTGGTGAAATCAATCTCACTTCCACAATTCCATTCCAATCTGCGGTTTATTACATGACTTCTACTTGATTAAAAGGAGCAATGCAAGTTGGGAAAGTTTCACAACAAAATTGCCATGCTCTATTTAGCAATAATTTTGAGCAGTGGGTGAAATAATATGTATAATTGCCACAGTGGCTATGTATTACTCTTACTGGAATGAGCCTTGGCCTCCCCCTTAAGGACTACTGGGGACTATGAACTGACACTACTATGGGGTATCTTTCATTTCTTCTTTCAGGTAACTACACATCTTTTAGCATCATGCCCAAACTATATACAGTGGTCCCCCTTAAGTAATTTTTGCCGAGAAGCACATGGATGTAGGAGGGCAATGGAAATTGAAGAAAGAGCTTCTGCTAGTACCTGTAACGTCTCCATTTTGTGGAGAAGGCACAAACCATACTGCCAAGGACATTATTTACTTGTGATATTGTTGTACCATCTCCATCCCACAGTGGCTCTGGAAAAAGTGCTGAGAACTGACCAAGTTTGACCAAGAGTATCACCAGTCAGCACCCACCTGTTAACATATGTAGGGAGCATGGCAGAAGATTAGGGAAGTGCTGTAAAACTTCTGTTGTTGTGGCAGTGCAGAAAAGGCTGTGGCGTACATGACTCAATGCCTCTTCCACTCCACATCTATACTTAGGCACCTTCAAGTTAGTGTTGACTCCTAGCAACTGCCTGGACTACATCCTGCAGATTTCGTGGCAAGGTTTTCAGAGGGGGCTTGCCATTGCCTGCTTCTCAGGGCTGAGAGGGAGTGACCTGCCCAAAGCCATCCACCTGGCTTTGTGCCTAAGGTGGGACTAGAACTCATGGTGTCCCAGTTCCTAGCCAGATACCTTAACTGCAACACCAAACTGGCTGTATACTAAGGAGGGCTCCAATAGGCTAGAAGCCAGTAGACCACGAGTTCTAGTCCTGCCTTAGGCACAAAGCCAGCTGGGTGACCTTGGGCCAGCCCCTCTCTCTCAGCCCCAGGAAGGAGGCAATGGCAAACCACTTCTGAAAAACCTTGCCAAGAAAACTGCAGGGACTTGTCCAGGCAATCTCCAGGAGTCAACGCTGACTTGAAAGCACATGCCCACAACCACAATTGGTTTGGATTTGGATAACGTGAGAAACTGCACTTAATTGATAGGGAACTGAATGCCTCCACTTCTTCTTGTGAACAGACACACAAGAGTAAAGATGAGGATCTCGTGAACTTGGAGGGCAAACTATGTTTATTCCTATAGTTTATGATTATGATGCTATCTAAACACACTCTATAGCCTATGAACTGTTGTCTTGCTACATATTTGCAAGCCTCATACAACTATGGCTGTTCATATGTTCAGTGCGTTCACATATGAATGGTGCATGAGATGGTATGTGCATGCAACTGCATCTTAGTATACGAATATATATTGCTTGTGTTAGCTTTAAATGTGCTTTGCCATAAAACTTAATGGTTTTGATGCTGCATACCTAAAAGGAAACGTTTGTCATTTTCAGCTATAAATGTTTGTGCTCAACAGTCTTAATTCACTGTGTCAGATAAGAGGAAATCATGTTAGAATGTATTTATGATTTATCGCTCCTATCTAAGCACCAGAGATGTTGGGAAAGTAGTTCTTCTTTTTAATCTAACAGGAATAGTCAGGTAAAACCCACACTAATCTAGCTTTTTGCTAGTGGGGAATAAAAAACATTATGTAGGCGATTCTTGAGCCTCTAATGTTACTGCAGGGTGATTTTGGTAGATTCACCTCTGCACAGGTATTTGGAGGCTCTATATCCTGTTCTGAATATTTGCTGCATGCTGGTTGATGTCTTGATTGTATAAAGCAGAAGAGGTGTAAGAATTAAAGGTATGTCCAAGATCATTAGGGGTGGACTAAAGAGCCTAGGCAGTGGAGACATTCCATGCATTTTTAAATTAAAAGTCAGAAGTATGATTCTGAATCTGAGATATGTTCTTTGTGATGATAGAAACTTAAGCTTACATGTTATCTGGGAGTCACAATCCATCGAAGGCTAAGTGTTTTAGAGCAAGGCTTACCAGATATCTAGATGTGACCAAGATTATTCTGGTTTTCCCTTCCAATTTGGGCATCTCCTCCAGCTGACAAAAATTCCCAGAATGTAGGCTGTAGACACCCACAAAGAGGCGTATGAGTTTCAGCATCTAAAGCAAGCAAAGGGTGGACGATTTTAAATGGCTAAACCTGCATTCACCATTTGCCCAGGGAGTGAGGGTCGCACCATTTCTACTTGCGTATATTTTGCCTGCTTGGGCAAAGGGGGACTTTTGCAGTAGCTGAATTCATGCCCTCTTTGTGTAGATAGCATGCTAAAGACCTTGCTCTCCAGCATTGCCCGTGCAGGTCTGCTGATCGTGAGCTTTAGCCAGGTTTCACTGTTTGAAAATATGGTGAACCAGCCTATTGAGAACACAAACACAAATCCAAATTATGTTCAATGGAACTTATTCCCTGATAAGTAGGCATCCTGTTTCAGCCTTAAAAGGCCTACAGATTTCAAATGAAGCATCAAGAGTCACGTGTCTGGATGTGTTTGGAAGTCATTTTAATTCTAGTTTGTATGAAATTATTATTATTCTTATTATTCAAATATCAGTGTAGAAAACAATGAGTAATGTCTCCTTCAGACTGAGCTCAACTAGTTTTCTTGGCAATGTAGCTGCCATTGCCCTGTTCTTCTGGAACCCTCCCCCCCCCCCCCCCCCCGATTTCCTAGTCTAGCCGACAACTCTGGAATTTCCTAGTAATCTTCCATCCAAGTATTAGCCTGGTCCAGTCCTGCCTTGCTTTTCAAGATCAGTTAGGTATTATCTGAATTTTCTTTATATAAGCATTCTGGTGATCCAGAATGGTCTTGATCCACTTTAAAATCAGCAGTATTTTGCTCCCAAGGCTCCTCAATCTATGACCCAGGGCCCAACATTTCTTTGTGATTTTCCCTCTGAGGTTGAAAGTAGCGTTCCTATCTCAAAGAGAATTCTTCCCTTCTTACCTCTTTGACAACTTCCATCAACCTCCATCAACACAAGAAATGCTCTGACGGGAGTTGGGCAGAGAGTGGGCCAGGGGTGTCTTTGGATCTTAAGGGGTCAAAAACCTCCCACCCCAAGCTGTAGCCTAAAGCTTAAACCACAAAGGGACAAAATATGGTCCAGGACTTGTATCTGACTCAGTATCATCCCTTTCCTGGCTTGCAGAACCCTCCAATCTGGTAAGTAAGATACGATGCTCCTTTTGCATTCTTATCAGCTTGGGGTGGGGTTAAAGGTTAAAGGCAAGAGTTCCTTGTAGATGCTTAACAGACCTATTTTGCCCCTTAAAACTCTTACAGTCTTGGCCCAGCCACTTTGGAATTGAGGCCCTGATCTTACCGTGCCAAGTTGGATGTGGTCCACAAATAGAAATTATATAATTCTGAACAGTACATTAACTTAGCCTTGTGTTCAGGGAAGGTGAAATCAAAGAAATCTAACCAAAAACCATGTAGGAAGAAGATCTTTTTCCATTGTGTTGATCTGCAGCAGGCAGGGTGTTGGTTTTGCTGAAGTGCTGCAACATTTACATAGAAATGCTTTGCTTTTGTCCTTCTGGGTAGACGGCTCTTAGCATTACCAAATAAAACATTTTCAGCTGCTTTGTTTATTTTCCCCTTTTTCTTTTGTGGGGAAAAAAAAAGAATGAAACAGTAATAAGAAATCACGAGAGAGCTACAAATGTAAGACTTGGACATCAGGACTTCCTGTAAAAAATTGTGAATGAAGCAGAGCAATTGCCCAAAATAAAATGCTTGTTTGGAAGCTCCCTAAACAGTCTGATCAATGATGGGGAGGAAAGGCAGTGGGAACTAAATCCAGTCTCTTGCACACAGAAATGGAGATTCTCTATCTAAAGTTTTTAACTACCTTAAATAAAATAGTATTTTTAATGAAAACAAAAAAATATTTGGCACACATACTGAGTACATTGGACAGTCTGGACTGTTCCAAGTATTTTTCTAAAATAAAAAATCCTTCCAGTTAAGGAGAGGAGGGAGAGAAAAAATATGGAAAAACAGCATAAAACTGAGTCAGATGCTACGTGTATCTTTAGCAATTGCGATAAACATTTTTCTTTATTTAAGTGTTCTCTGGAGGAAGGTGGGATGGAGTTTACATAATGCCAGTGTGTGAATATAAGGTAGAATGCACTTCCTGCTGGAAAGCTGGACCAGAGTCCCTAAACTTTGGGGGCCAGCAAACACATATGGACTTTTCAGAGTTTTTTATGGGCACTCTTACAAAATGGTTCCATGGTGGCTGTGGCAAAACACAAAACACCCATTGAACAGAAGGCAAGCAAAACCCTGGACTGCAGCCACCTACCATGTTATTTTCTAAGAATGCATCTGGGGCCTGTATGGCCCAGAAGCATTGTGGGAAACAAGTGGCTATGCTTTGTACAGCAGCATGTTGCCTTTCCATTCATTTTTTAAACATTAAAATAACCTTTAAAAAAATAGGGCACAAATCTTGCCCAACAGGCACATTATTATCCCCAAGGGATATGTTAGAGAGTTGGAATTAGATTCTGACCCAATCCTCACCCGGCTGGTCTGGGCTGATTTAAAACCATCTAAGCAAGGTCAGATCTGGTTATCACTTGGATGGGAGACCACCTGCAAATGCCACAGCTAGAGTGGGAAATTGAAAAAAGATCCTGCAAGGCCGCAGTGGGAAGCCACGCCCATGTTGTAGCTGAGATAACTGCAAGCATGTGTCCATGTGGCCTCCAGGGGTCAAGCTTGAAGTGATAAAACTGGGCTCCTCTAAGCACTTATCAGGGAATAAACCCCAGTGATGTACTTCTAACCAGAAATATCTAGATTTTCCACGTAAAAAATGCTGGGTTTGTGTTTTTTCTTCATATGTTCAAAGCTACCCATAGATTCTACAGGGATTTTTAAGGGAGGGTGGGAAAGCAAGCCAACATGGAGCTGACTTGCATCTGCCCTTCAAGATGGCAACAGAATGCTCGAAGAAGGGAGAGTGGTCAGTCACGTGCTTGCTGACTCCAGGAATTCCAGTCGAATGCCTGGGTGAGGGGTTCCTAGTTTTGCTTGAACTGGCTCTGTGTGTCTTCTTGCTGGGATCAAAGGAACTGCAAGAACTTGTGGTCTTTTCGACATTTTAACCCCCCTCCCTTCCCGTCTTTATTGCATTTGGAAGAGTGAGGAGCTTTGTTTGCTGGCTGTTTAAACCATACTTCAAAAGAAAACTTGAATCAGTACATGCCTGTGCTATATACAAATTAAAATAATTGATTTTTGGCAGACTTTGGGAAAGATATATAAATTTAAAGGATCGCATTTCCAATCCAGTGCTCCGGACTGCATGTTGATTTCGAACCACCGCTCCCTCATAGAGCTGGAAGTTGGCCACCAAAAGGAAGGGAGCTGTTTGCTTTAATTTAATCTAACCTCTTGTCATGGCATCTCCTTCTTGAACTCTTACAGTTCAAACCTGTTGGATTTTGGCACAAATCCACGGCTGCATCCTTTCTTTGCCTGTTGGCTTCAAGGCCTTTGCACAGAGCCATTGAATGGAGAAGATATATCCCTTTGCAGGACAGTATTCCTCTTTCTTCCTTCTCCTTCTCCTTCTCCTTCCATCAGTGGGAGCATCACATCCAATGAAGCACAACAGCTTCTGGCTTATACCCATTCGGTGACGGATGGCACCGGGTCCCACACTCTCTGCACTGACCTAAAAATAGCTCTCAATTAACATTGCATTTCAAGAATTGGAAAATTTCCCAGAAGTCCATTCTTTCCCTCTCTTCTCCCTCCCCCCCCTTCCCCTTTTCTGTTTCATTACATTTTGCAGTAATAATACATAAGCCTGTAGAAAACATGACGGGTAATGAAAAATGTAATTAATATAAGCAGTGTAAAGCATGTTTTTTTCCTCTGTTGTCCTTGCAGAAAATTGCTGCTTTAAACTGAGCAGGATGTGAAAATGCATAAAGCAAACACTGATCTTCTCTGCTTTGTAAATATCTTATGCAAAACCATGAAGGCAACTGCTGTTTATTATTTTACTCTGTCACAAATTCTTTTCAGTAAGTTTTTCTGTTGGTTTTTTCTTTTGCCTCTTTTTTCATTCTGCCCTTCCCAGACTAAAAGATGATACTATCCTAAGATTATCACCTTTTTGTACTGCAGCTTTAGCGCTTACAGATTCAGGATAGAAACTGTACTTTTTCTGTTTAGCTCATCCTCAATTGCCAGAAAAGATAATCAGTCACCCATAAACCTTTGGAAAATTTGCAAATGCTCCCCACTTCTTTTTACATTTTAGTTTTATTACACAAGGTAACCCTTAGACAGAATCAAAAGAGCTACAAAACTATATTAGGAATAAATTTTTCCCAAATAAGAGTCCTGTTGTATCCTTAAAGAAAATGTTTTTAAACCTGAAAGAAATTCCCAAACCTGGCTTATGAATTAAAGTTAGGGTACAAACACCAAAATTAACAACACACTATAGCATGGCTTGAGCCTAGTGCAAATTCTTTGAGATAGCCTAGCCATCTCTTTGAATTGGATTACAAACATAGCCCATTTCTCTGTGAGAGACTTTAAGTGGCTTCATAGCCATCACTGCAGTGATATAAAGCCTATTCCATTACTGTTACTCTGCCACAACAATGGCTGGATAGCTCTAGATCAGGGTTTCTCAACCTTGGCAACTTTAAGATGTGTGGACTTCAACTCTCAGAATTCCCCAGCCAGCATATGCTGGGTAGGGAATTTTGGGAGTTGAAGTCCACACATCATAAAGTTCTCAAGGGTGAGAAGCCCTGCTCTAGATGCTAAAAGTCACTAGCATGGAAATGACTACAGAGTACATTTCAGTTATGGATAGATAATGCCCATCTCCTGAATCTCAGGTTTGGATAGGGCTTAGCTTCACCTCTTCATTTGTAGGGGTTCCATAGCTACCATAATTCATATGGAACCAGAGCCACATATAAACTGTCCAGGATCTTGCAAGCTTTGCATCATCTGTAGAGGATTCCATAGTTTTACAAATATTCTTAGAATAACTCTGAAATACTTGGAAGGAGGACCACACCTGATTTGAAGTTATTGCTAATTGTATAATTGTCAGTACATCATCCAGTATTGAAAATACAGACTTTTTTGATCTGGTGCCCTCTAAATGTATTGGACTGCAGCTCTCTTTGTCCTTACCTATCATGGTATGCTGGCTGAGGACAATGGGAATCACAGTCCAGCACTTCTGGAGGTATCATGATGGATGAAAGTCTACCCAATCCAACCTGCATATAGTGGGGACTGAGTATGACACTTCTAAATGCATACCTTGTACTCTATCACTCACCTACAGCCCTTCTCTGCAAGATATCCCATCCCCCAAAGATTGCACAGCATACAAGTGCATAATGCCACATTAAAAAGTGCAAGCTGATTGTGCCCAAAGCTATGTGGTAGCCCACTCGTATACACTCTCTCCTTCAAACATGACTGATTCACTTTCAGTTTGTTTTTCACAATGAATACATATCAGATTCTTTTCAGTCCAGGATTATTCATGGCAAAAACTGGAGGAGGGAGCGCTATGTATTCTATCTTGAGTTCAGTAGGAAAGGCGGTATATAAATAAAATTCATTTCATTTCATTAGTTATTTAAATAGTAGAGTTTATGACACTCCTATTCAGAATCGAGGTAGCTGAGAGGGGAGTACTTTTGTTCACGAATCAAAGTCTGTCATTCAAGACGGAAGGGGACTTTTTCCCAAAATACAGGCTACATTACAGTTTCTGCTATACAGATAGTCCTCGTTTATTGACCACAACTGGGACCGGCAACTCGATTGTGAAGTGAAGTGGTCGCTAAGTGAAATATCACAATTTTATGATCTTACTTCAACTTTCCTTTGCTGGTTGCAGAGTTACTTTTTCATCACTGTTGTAACTGCAAAGGGTTGAGGCAGTCACTAAAGAAGGACTACCTGTAGAGGCAAGAGTATCCCAAGAACATATAGATGAGTTGAGGTGAGGTGAGAGTTCCTGGTAAAACATGCTAAGATGGTCTGCAAGGTAATGCTAGATCTCCCAGCAGACTACTAAACTGAGTAGAGTTTGGTGTGGGAGCATTGCTTTGTATAACAGACTCATTCTTTGCTACTCCACCTTTTAAAACCAGGGTGGGAGGGATAAAGTTATCCAATTTTAAATGAACCTGTAGGAGCCCATTATGAGTTCTGATAAGACTTTGTGAGGTTTCCAAATGGAGATCAGTCAAAAGGAAGTCAAGGCAATATGGTCAATGCCAGGACTTTTGAGTCAGTTCTCATGGGCCATGCTTGATTCCTTAGGAATTCAGTCTGAAGGTCACAGCATCTCTCCCACCATAACAAAGCAGCATTTCAAACTCATTTTCTACGGCCAGCCGAGAAATTGCTCCTGGTTTATTTTTTTCTTTTTCTTTTCTCCTTTCTGTTCTCTGCAGCTGACGCACAGCGTTAGTTACTGTTTATTTTTACCTCGTTCCTGGATCTAAAGGTTTTTACTTCAGACCTTAGTTGTGCATGAACCTGTGGATACCATCCATGGCACTTCTTTTGCTTTAGGTTCTCAGATCTAGCGAGACCCTTTGTGAAGGCAGGTTTCCCCAGCTGAGAAAGCCAGGCCTCTCTTGTTGCATTTTGCACAGCCATTTGGAGTCCCAGATGTAGGAAATGAAATAATCCACGCTCATACAGGCCTGAAAGTGCCCATCTGGCACACAGGAACATCACACTGCAGAATCACATAAGCGTGAGCTCACTTTTGTTATGGCATTTCATAAACAGAGAAGCAGAGAGCAAACAGGGAAGGCTTTTGAGATAATAACAATCATATTTATCACAGACTGTGTTTAAAAATGTACATGTGCTTGTAAAGCAGGTCTGAAAGCCTGAAGGAATGATCCTTGGTGAAACTTCCACCTAATTTTTGTAATTGTTTCTTAGTGATGTAGACTGAATGTAGGTGGAAATATTCATGATGCCATATCCCTCAGTGATTAAAGGTGTGCAATTTTCAACTCAAAAGAAATACTTCGTAAAACCTCAATATATAAGGTGTACTTTCTAAAACACAACAAACCAACCCTGGATTTAGAGCTACCTTATCTGGGCTGCTGTACTAGACAACAGCAAGGAGATGGAGAAAGTTTTCTGTTCCTGATCTGGTAGCCCATGTTTCAATCTTTCTAAGCCTAACACTGCTACTCCCAGAGGAGTAGGAAGACCCCTGAAAATAGCCCCTTAAGAGGGTAAGTAGGGGTTACTCAAGTGAAAGTAAATATTACTGTGCACTGAGATGTTGGCAGAGCAGGGTCAAAAAGTCAAGATGGCAGCCACAGCCATGTGGTCAAAGTCTTGCCCTTGTTTACGTGCATCACCATGCACGTAAGGAGGGTTCTTTGATTACCTGGTTGTGGGTCACCATCTTCTGTGCATGTGCTCAGAAGCATATGGGACCGGGTTATAACTCAATGTAGAGCAGATCTCAGCTTCAGTCCTTGGTATCTTTAGAAGATTGGAAATACTCCTGATGGAAATTGGGAAGGGCTAATTTCAGAGTCAACCCAAGGCAGCTTCCTAAAGTCCTGCCATTACTTGAGATGTTTCAAGATAGAGATTTGGCTCCCAAATCATTTGGGTGCTGGGCCCTGGCACCTGCTTTATCAGGTTAAACCTTTCTCACCCTTGAGCAAAACCTTTTATGTATATATATATATATATGACTTTTATTAGAAATTTTTGCAGAAATAAAAGATAAACATGAAAATATATAAAGAAAAGTTAAGAAAAAAGATAAAAGGAAAAGTGCAGAAAGCAGTACAAATAGAAAAAGAAAAAAGAAAAAGATAATGAAAGAAGCGACTTCCTGTCTTCATTGCGGCAGTTACAAGCAAACTTAGTATCCCTCCTCCCTCTCTAAAATTACATTACATGGTTCCCTTCTATCCCATATTCAACCCTTTTAGTCAACAAATCCAGAAATCACAATTTCAGTTTTTCCCCCATTTTCACCCTTGAGCAAAAGCTGACTTTTCAAGTGCTTACCTTTTCTAAGGTATAGTCACATATAAACCTAGTGTCAGATAAGGGAAGGGATAATAAAATAAAATCTGCTTTTGTTTAAATTAATCCTGTTGGGGTAAGGTATGCATGTTGGACGACTCCTTTGGTTAATCCAGAACTTCAATACAATTTCCTCAATGACAAACACTTCATTGGGATATTGTGCCCTGTCAGAATGAGATTCTTGATGGGCGGGAAGTCTGGTAGCAACCTAAAACAGAGTACTAAGTGGTTCCATATCAAGAAGTCAAATGAGGCTATATGTGCTTTTGACTGGAAATTATTATATGTAGCATTGAGGTTTAAAAATAATTTCATTTAACCTTTCATCTAGATGCTTAGGTTGAGGGAAGGCCAATGGTGCAGTGTCATGTGTTCAGTTTTCTACCATTCATTTCCATTTGAAAGCTATGGATATGCTGTGGTAAATGATATGTAAATCTACTCAGAACTGGCTTGCACATGTTCATCACAATAGAGGACAATGCAAAGTGTGGCATCTCCATGGTGAAGTATTGTAAACTTCCTTGTGGTTGTCTTAGGTGATCAAGATTTTAACCCAAAGGTTCTCTTCTAATAGTTGCAAATCTCACACGTTCAAGGGGATCTACTTCTATACAAGTAGAAGCATACTGTGTGAGAAATATTACCCCAAATGCAGTTCTTCTGTTTTCTCAAGTTCTTGCCCAAGATTTTATAGAAGCTCTTTCTTAATTTTGTTTTAACTAGAATGGAATTGTCCTTCAGTCTTTAGATTGTTGAGAATTCTGCAATGTAATTCTCAGTTTCAAAAATGCAAAATTTGAAAAAATAGTGTTCTCAAATGCATATTGCTGAATTAATTCATTGCCCAAAATGGTGCATTCAAAAATTTATGTATTATGAATAATACTTCCAAAGATACTGCTTATTTTGGTTGATCCTTTTAAAAAAGGTTAATAAAGCAGGGAGGAGACAGGAAAAGACAAATATGAAAGTGAACAACAGTAGGAAGGATCCATTTACCTTTCTTTGAGTGTACTATTGCCTAACCATGGATGACACACTAGATGGTAAGCAAAGAAAACATGAACCATGATCTTGCAAGCCTTGTATCTAATCTGCTTTTTGAGAACTTCTTGGTTTGAAGACCTCCAGTGAAGGGACCATACTATTTCATAACGCAGCCTATTCCAATGATTAACTATTACCATCAGAAAATTCCTGCTATTATTGGTTCTGATCCTACAATAAAAATCATGTCTACTTCCTCTTTTATATGACAACGGTTTAAATGCCTGCTATCATATCTTCCTTCAGACTTTTCTGCAGACTAAATATATCTAGTTTCTTTAACTACTCCTGATAGGATTAGGTTTCCAGTCCCCTCACCATAATGGTAGCCATCCTCTGAACTTGCTCTAGTTTGTCAAAGCCCTTTTTCAGCCTGCAGTCCAGATGCTAGGACTGTGCATGCTTTGAAGATTATTTGGAAGGATTACTCTGGATTTCAAATGAGCATAGTGCTTCTCTGCTATTCATTGGACACCCCCTTTTTTCCAAGTTTCTACACACACCTGAAAAAGGGCATAACTATTTTAACAGCCATAGAAACTTTAATGAATCATCTCCTGAGAGCACCTTTCTTCATACTTGTACAGAAGCCTAAAGAATTATACTAATGCTTTCAGTGAATACCAGAGTAGTATTGTGGTTGTGCATAGCATAAGTGCTTCTTCTGAGTCCTAATAGCTCCATGTAGATGAGGAGAACTTTGGATAATGCAATTTCCCCAACAGGCTATCCTCATAGTTCTTTAACTAGAAGTGAATCCCACTGAATTCAGCAGGACTTACTTCTAACTAGACCTGTAGAGCAGGATTCCTCAACCTTGGTGACTTGAAGATGTGTGGACTTCAACTCCCAGAATTCCCCAGCCAGCCAGAATTCTGGGAGTTGAAGTCCACACATCTTCAAGTCACCAAGGTTGAGGAACCCTCCTGTAGAGGATTGTATATGACAGGAACAGGTGATAGAAAAAGCCTTACAGAAGTGGCAATTAGACCTCCTATATCTGGGTTGCAAAAGTCTAGGCAATCGTTAGATGGCAGCAAAGAGTTAAGAGTTTTCTATATCATTCTGCTGCCATCTAGTGGTTATCCAAATTTTTGTAGCCCACATAGAATAAGCCTATTTTAGTGGGCATTTGCTAATCAGAGAAGACAGTGTTGGGGAAGCCTCCAATCAAGCTAGCAGGGCTGGTTGTCAAGAATTATTGGACTGTAATCCCAAATATCTAGCAGTGACCAGAGTGCTTTCTAGTGGGCAAGACAGACCACTCATCAGTTTGGCAGTGTCTTCCATGTTTCTTTGATGTGCTTTCTGAACTCACCAGATTTTCAGATACCACTTCAGTGAAATAATGCTTCAAGGATTTGATGAGAGATGGAGACAACTATGAAGCCAATACAAGCTGCTCTGTACAACCCAAGAGCTTGCCTTCTTGCATGGGTCACTTGCTTTACATCAGCCTTCTCCAACCCAGTGCCCTTCAGGTGTATTGGACTTCCACTATTACAATGTCCCCTGTTCTTTAATTGTTTATCACACTGACTGGAGATTATTTGAGCTGAATCCCCAAATACCTGGAAAATGTCAAGAAAATTGCTCTATATTGAAGTATTATCATTAGGCAATCAAAGCACAAAAGAATTGATTCTACAGTGCCACCAGTTTCTTATGTTTACTATAAATTGACATTCAATCTGGGATAAATACATTCGGCATCTTTTAGAACCTGACAACCTGCTGGGTTCTAAAGGACGTATGCTAATTTTTGGCAATAGTTTAGAATAAGTATCTATTCTATGTTCTGATTCATAAGTCAGGCTCCTGTCTCTGCTGGCACTTAGGAAAGATTCATACATTACTCCAGAAAAAGGGACGGGCATGACAAGATTCTTTTACCTTGTCAGTTTCACATGGAAAATGTTTCTAAGTACACTTGATGACAGCTGGTGTTTTCTATGTCAGGGGCAGGGCTTGAAAATGGAAGGGTTACCTGACAGAGTAACTACTAGCTGTCCTCGGCTGAGGGCACATTTGTAAGCATGCACTGCAGGATGCTGATAGCAGAAAGCCACCTGAGAAAGTAATGTGTGAAAGTAGCCAAGAGTTTTACCAACAGTATCCCAGTTCTGCTTCATGTGAGAGGTACATTCTGATCAGTGTTTCAGATTGTTCCATAACGGGGAATCAAGTAGTGGCTCCTTGGTCATGTGGCAAAGAGACAATGATTATTTTCTGAGCTGCTGGGTGCAGTTTGGATGAGCCAGGCTTAAGGAGCAAGATAAGCTCACTGTAACAGGGGGACCTCAGGTGGAACTAGAACTTGGGAGACCCAGGTATAAGTCCAGCCTCAGCCATGAAAGCTCACCTGATGTGATGGAATGGTGTTATGAAGGCCACACTCAGGGAGATAAGCGTTGCCTTAGCCCTCAACAGGAGCGTGGGAAATTTAAGAAGATGAGACTGGAACCACCCTAAGGAATTCACAGTGTTGTGGCTGGTTGGCTTGGGAACTTAGGTTCAGTCTGGAGAGATTTCTGTCTTGAGATGGAAGCTAATAAACGCAACAGAACTGTATTGCAGTGTCTCGTGGAGTTCTTTGGGCTGAACCTGACACCTGGTATGACTCTGGGTCATTCTCTCCCAACCCAGCCTATCTCACAGGGTTATTGTGGGGAAAAATTGAAGGAGGGAGTTCTATGTGTGCTGGCTCCTGGAGGAAAGTTATCACTCCAACTAATAAATAATTCTCCTGGCAGGGACCAAGTTTCAACTGTATTTTTAATATGACTTTTGCTATAGTCGCAATGCTACTTCCACAATGATTGGGCTGGGAGAAGACTTGTTGGTGGATGATACACTCCTAGTTTGGTGAATGGCTTCAGAGCGTCCTACAATAAGGGCTCTGCCAAGACTCAAACAAGCGCTTTTGTTTATCAGTGGAGAGCCATGGAGATGGGCTGGAAGGGAATATTGAGATGCCCTTGCAGAAAGAAGGGCAGAAGCATTCCTTTAGCTCTGGGAAAGGAGAGGAGCATTAGGAAGAGGCTCAGGCTGGACCCTCCCTGTCTCAAAGGAGTATAAGAAGGAGGGAAGGTAAAACACAAGCCAAATTGCAAGACTGATGTCAGCCCTATGAGGTAGACCAGATGAGGAAAGACAGGAAGAGTAGAACTCAACTTCATTGAAATGGGCTACAATGACAGGATTTTAAGGAATGCTTCTGCCCTTCCTTCTGCAAGGGCTTCTGAATAGTCCCTTCCAGGCCAACTCCGTGGCTCTTTGAGTTGACAAAGCTCCAGTCAAATCACCCCAAGGAAGCAGATTTCCCAATCAAAGATGTCCTGCTTTGAAGCAGCAAATTAAATCAAGTTGCCTTTGGAGAGGCAACACCTAACACTGTTTTGGGCTTTGCTCATTTTGTTAGCTCACAAATTATTTAATGTGGCCAGCCACAAGGCTGACGCTGTTCTCTTTTGTGCTTATGGAGAGGTAGCCCAACACAGCTAGGACTTACATTCAGTTTGCGGTACTCTGAAAGCTCCCGTTATTTGCTTAAACCTTACTTTCAGCGTGGGAACAGTCAGGCCAATGTGTATGTCTCTTGACAATAAGTGAATGGGTGATAAGCTAACCCTTACAGGCACTGGCCCAAAGGTTTATTCTACAGTAGTGGATATAAGATTATGGGAGCTTCTCCACACCACAGGTTTCTTCCCAGCCTCCTAATGCCCCCACGGTGGTTCTTTTACCAAGCCTTGAAAATGAGGCCATCAACATTACTGCCCTCACACAAGGGAGGTGGGGGGCAGAAATTTCTGCTGCTGCTGTCTGGAAAGTGAGAAATAGGGAAGGGTCCTCTTTCCCTTCTCTACTGCCTACCTGTACCCCACTCCCCCCCCCCCCCCCCCCCGGTTCCCTTGCTACTTCCCACCTTGGCAGTTCTTTCCCTTATCTTCAAGCTTGCTAGAGAGCATCAGTGCCATCTCACGACAGCCAGAGGTAAAGGCAGAGATCATGGTAGTGGGAGGCAGCAGAGTTACCAACTGGAGCATTAATGAAGAATATCTTCCATGTGGTCTTACCAGAGCCAAAGCAAGGAAAACTTTGGCTGCTGAGTAAAGCTCTTTTCCAAGGGGTCATAAGGAGGGATAAAAAAGTCAAAATGTGAATACATGTAAGAAAGGGACAGGCCTCTGATTATACTTTTTTGACCATCATCCCTGCAGATCAGAGTGTTTGCATATTGTAAGATTCTACCAGGTTCCACTGGGAAACACTAATTTCCTGCTGGACCTCTGCTCCAGCTTTAGCCTGCCTCAGTGGCATGCTGTCCTAAGATGAAGACTGTGGTAAGAGGCCACATTTTGATTATCATTAATCAATGTAATGATAACATTCATCATTAATGAATGTAAGCAGGCCATCTTGGAGCTGGGTCAAGGGGATGATGTGGATGACCCCTATGGATGCCATCTTCTCTGTGTGGCTTCTTTCTCTGTGGACTGCCTGTTCCTGTTGTCTTATACCTGATTAAGCCAGCCTGCTTCGCTGCTTTTGTTAACTAATGCATCGTTGCAAATCACAACCCTGACATAACACGGATGAGGACTGGGCCAAGTGGCTATGCTAATCCATCTGGCACCTTAGAAAACCCTATAACCAGAGATGGGAAAACTACCCCAGAAGGGCCAGTGAGTTGTCATTCTTGAGTGTCATGTCTGACAGGATAGAAAAGCAAGAACTTATTTGGTTTTGCAATTTCACATTTTTAACCTGCTATATGACATGCCCTGCATTGGTTCAAATTTAGGCTCTTTTCTGGTTCTTTCCTCATCTCTGCCTTATCAGAGGTAAAGTTTATTGTAGAGAAATATTCAGATGAAAATAAGAAGAGTTAATGTCTTTTAAAGGGTACTGTCTCTGCTGTATTGGTTCTTCTGTGGTCCTTATTTAGCAACCACAATTGGGACCAGCAACTCAGTTGTTAAGCAAGGTGGCTACTAAGTGAAACCACAACTGTGCTTATGATTTTTCTTCAGCTTTCCTTTGCTTTACAGACCTGCAAAGGTCATAAATGAGAGGATTGGTCACAAAGTTACTTTTTCATCATTGTCATAACTGTGAATGGTCACTAAAAGAGGCAACTACTAAATGAAGATTGCCTATATTCCATCAAAAAATGAAGCTTCTGCTGCTATTTTTATGCCTCTCATCACCCACTATCATTATGGAACCTAGAAAGGTTATAAGAAAACAAAATATCCTTGAAAAAAGCTATCTTCTCTCAGGATCACCTTGTGTTTGTATTACACTAATAAGTCAGCCATAATTGTATACAACAAGTGTGATAAAAATGATACTGTATAACCATCCATGTGGTTGAAATAATGTTTAATAAACAAATGTAATGGTTAATAATGCAATCCCACTGTCATATATATTTGATCATGGTTAATGGAGTTTACTTTCAAGTAAATGTACAATTTTAGGATTATGGTCTCAAACTGAATTAGAACCCTAAAGCTACAATTCAAATTCTTCTTTTGCCATAAACTCAGTAGATTGTGTCTTAGATTAGCTGTCAAGTTAACCAGTCTCTCATTGCAAAAGAGTTTTATGATTGGCCTACCTTACAAACTATAAGGACTACTGAGATAGTGTGTTAAGTGCTTTGAACAATTCAAATAAAATTATGATTTATGATGCTTGAATAACTGAATAGCATACTACATTGTCACAGGTTCATTTAATATCCAAGGGCGGATTACCCAGACTCATCAAGATATTCCCAAGGATACACTTCACATGCACGGGCTTGTCTCTCCCCTTTTATATTGGGGTTCCTTTACTTATAAAACCAAAAGTGTTCTTTTTTCTACCTAGGTGTCCCACTAATACAGTTTTCACCTAACCTATATTTCTATTGCTCAACTTACTTATACTACTCTAACTATCCCTAGAATATCTACTACTATTTCCAGGTACTAATGCTCCTGGCCTTTCCACAAATCTTGATTGCTACTCTCTCCCTTACTTCCTTCTGTCTCTCCTCTACACACCCAGCATACCACCACACCAAAGCACCCACTACTACCATGCTCAGCTGTTTCAAACACAGGGATTTTTATACAATCTCTCCCCCATTTGGACGCTCAGGTATTTTAAAATTAAAGGGCAGGCATGCAATTCCAGCTGCCTACACTCTTTTCCAACCCTTCCTTCCACATACCTTCCTCCTTTATATAAAACAAACAAACATGTGAGTTGTTTTTTTTTCTTTCGTCTTTGCTCTCTCTTTCTTCAATTCTCAGGAGGTGAGGGCGAGCTTGGTATCTTTCCCAAATCTTGAGAGGAAGTCCACAATTTTGTTCTGCTGTCCTTTATGGATAATGCTGAATTTGTAAGGCTGCAATGATAGATATCACTGCGTCAGTCTTGGATTTGTATCTTTCATCTGTTGGAGCCACTTCAGAGACTGGTGGTCTATGACTACCGTAAACTCTCTACCCCATAAGTAGATTCAGAAGGTTTCGATAGCCCATTTGATGGCATATGCTTCCTTTTTGATGGTACTATAGTTTTGTTCCCAAGGGAGTAACTTTTTCGAGATATAGCTGATAGGATGGGCCACTCCATCATAGTTTTGTATGAGTACCATACCCAATCCCACATTAAAAGCATCGACTTGTAAAGTCTGGACTGTGTAATATTGATTTATCACATAAGGCTTGTTTTATTTTTCGAAGGCTGCCTGACATTTTTCTGTCCACCTTATTTTGGCAGGTTCTGTCTTTCTTGTAAGGTCTGTTAGAGGTTGTGCTATTGTGGAAAAATGTGGTGTGAATCGTTGGTAATATCCAGCTAATCCTAGGAATGATCTAACCTCCTTCTTAGTTTTTGGAGGTTCTACTTTCTGTAAAGTTTCCACTTTTCCTTGTTCCAGTTTAACTTCTCCTTTTCCAACAATAAATCTCAAATAACAGAGTTCCCGAAACCCAAATGACACTTTTTTGGGATTTATATGTAGACCAGCCTTCTTAAGACTGTCCAATACTAATCGTATATGCTCAAGATGTTCTTTCCAGGATTTGCTGTATATGAGGATGTCGTCTAAATAAGCTGCACACCACTTGTCCCTTCCTGGTAATATTTGATCCATTCACCTCTGAAAGGTTGCAGGTGCTCCATGCCACCCAAATGGCATATGGTTGAATTGGAACAGTCCATGCAGTGTGGCAAATGCTGTTTTCTTCTTGGATTGGTCATCCAACAGAATCTGCCAATATCCCTTTGTCAGATCCAACGAGGATAAACACTCAGCATTGTCTAGTCCATCCAGGAGATTATCTATTCGAGGCATTGGATAGCCATCAAATCTGGCTTCCATATTTAGTTGTCTATGACGCTGAAAGTGCCGGCCAGAAATGGCTGAAAGCTTCAGCGGTTCGAGTCCAGCCTCGCGTTAACAAGGTGAGCTCTTTGTTTCTCTACCCGCAGCTTCTGCCAACTCAGCAGATCGAAAACATATGTGAGTAGATAAATGAGGACTCTCACTCCGGTGGGAGGAAAAATGCTGGCAGCGGCTCAACAGAGAGACGGGACAAGTTGCCGGTAAAAGCGCGAAAAACCGCGCTCGTCCGAAAAAGGGGCGCGAAGCAACGGAAATCCCGCCTCCTGTGCTGCCAGCTGGGCTGACGCTCTAGGAATTAGGCTCTGGCAAAGTCTAATTCCGAAACTAGAAAGATGCAATTGCCTTGAAAACCGCTAGGGGGCGGTCACTGCAGGGTCAGTAATGACTGTGAAGCAGATTAAAAAAAAAAAAAAAGTCTACACAGAATCTTATCTCCCCATTTGGCTTTGGCACTAAGACCACCGGTGAAGACCAGTTACTTTCAGAAGGTTCAATGATATCCATCTGAAAAATCTTGTCTACTTCCATTTTCAACATCTCTTTCAACCTTTATGGTACTCTATAGGGCTGTTGCTGAATAGGCTGATTGTTACCTGTGTCTATTCGGTGTTTCACTTTATCTGTCAATCCCGGTTTTGTGGTGAACATTTCCTTATAGTTCAACAGCAATTTGTTCAACTCTTCCTGTTGACCTTTGGTTAGGCCCACGTTTAGGTCAACCTTTCCACAGGATGGATATAAGATAACATCCCACACTTGGTCCATAAATTCAGAAGTCTTTTCCTTCAAAAGTAGTAACGCTAAGTCAGAGCCTGTTCTTTCATACCATTTGCACAACAGGTTAGCATGATATATCTTTTTCTTCCTATTTTCCATGGTGATTTCATAGTTGACTGGTCCAGTGCGCCTTGTCATGGTATAGGGACCCTGCCATTTCACCAGCAACTTGCTCTCCTTGCTTGGTAGTAATAGTAATAAGGTGCTCTCCTACCTTAAACTGTTTTCCCTGCAGACCCTTATCCTACAGGGTTTTTTTTGTTTGTTTGTTTCTCTTTGCCCCTTACCATATGTTCCTGAGCTAGCTTTCCTAACATTTTCAACTTTTCCTGTTGCACTAGGAAATACTCTATGACATTCTTAGACCCTTCAGTCCTTTCACACCGTCCTTCCCTGATCACATCCAAAATTCCCTTAGGCTGCTTTCCATACAATAATTCAAATGGACTAAAACCTGTGGATGCTTGCAGTACTTTCTCTGTACACAAACAAAAGAAAGAGTAACCAAATATCCCAGTGCCTGGGGTCTTGGTCTGCATATTTTTTTTAACATTATCTTCCAGTGTTTGATTCATCTGTTCTGTCAGTCCATCAGCTTGTGAATGATAAGGACTAGTACACATTCCTTTAATTCCTAACTCAGCATATAGATATTTAAGTAATGCTGATTGGAAGTTGGTTCCTTGATATGTAAGAATTTCTCTAGGTATACCCACTCTACTGAAAATCTTTATCAGTTCCTCAGCTATTCGTTTGGCAGTTACACTTTTTAATGGGATTGCCTCTGCATATCTAGTGGCATAATCACATACTACCAGAATATGCACATTTCCTTTACTTGATCCAGGCAACGGTCCCACAACAACCATAGCAATTTTGGTAAATGGCTTCAGGATGAGACGAACTGTCTCTAATGGTACTTTATTTTGCTCCCTTTTTGGTTTTTCCAGTTGATGGGCAGAGCAAGATTTACAGAACTGTTCTACATCCTTGCTAATCCCTGGCCAATAAAATCAATCCAGGATCCTGAATGTAGTCCTATCCCTTCCCATGTGTCCCAACCATGGGTTCTCATAAGCTAACTCCATGATTGGCTTACAATACTCTTGGGGAACTACAACCTGTTCAATTATGTCTTTTGTCACTGGATGAAGTCTGATTCTAAATAGTAACCCTTCCTTTTCCTGAAACCTAGGTGTACTTTCTCTGTCCCCCTCCTCTTTTGCCATCTGCCAACAGTGATTCAAAGTAGGATTTTTTTCTGTAACTACCCTCAATCAATATTCCATTTAGGGGTCGGTAACTCTATAGGTTCCCCTCTGGCTTTATCTGCCTCTCTTAATGCTTTATCTTTTCTTGCATAGCCTACTTTCCCCAATAAATCTGAATGCCTAGAAAGAAGTACAGGTTCACTCTTTTGAACCTCTTCCTGTTTCTCTTCCTCCTTTGCCTGAGCCCTAGTAGTTATCCCCACCACTGTAGCCTTTTCACTACAACTTTTTTGAGTTGAACCATCCCTCCAGGATTGGAAAATCCATTCCAAGGACCAACTCACAGGGCAACTTAGGGCCAACCCCAACTACCATTTTCTTCTCTATTCCTTTTGCCTGCAGCCTAGCCTTCACTAACTCCACCATCTCAGTTTGTCCAAAAACGCTCATGAGCAGCTCTTTACCAGTACAAGCCATATTTCTTACTAAATGAGGCTGTACTAGGGTTCTTCTGCTTCCAGTGTCCACCAAACTCTTAACAGTCACTCCATTAACCTTATCTGGAACCCTTAACCTGGTTCCTAGTGGTGCATGAACAACAGCAGACACTTTTTCTGAATCCAACACTCCCTAGCCAAATGACCTTTCTTTCCACAATTATAACAACCGCTGGTCTTACTACCCCTTTCCTTCAAGTTAGTAGGAGTCAAAGCTTGTTTAACATATTCCTTCTGACCCCTTCCTGCACCATTACATTCCTACTCTCCAGTACAGGTTTCCTTTCTTTCTCTTTCTTTACTCCGTTCAATTCCTCCTCTGCCTTGCTAGCTGCCAAATAGCCCTCTGCTAATTCAACTGCCTTGAGACTTGTTTTAGGATGATGTTCTTGTACCCACCTTACTTTGGATGGAAGTACAAGAAGAAATTGTTCGAGAATGACTTTCTCCACCACTTCCTTTTTACTCTTTTCCTCTGGCTTTAACTATTTCCTTCCTAAATCTTCCAGATGAGCCCATAACTCCTGAACACCCTGCTGGGAGTTGAATACATAACCTCTAAACCTTTGTTTATACATATACGGAGTCACACCATATCTATACAAAGTTGTTTCCTTCACATATCAATAATCCAATATGTCTTTAGCTGGGGGACTACTATATGCTCTCAAAGCTTTCCCTAATAGACTAGGAGACAGCCTGGCTACCCACTCATCTTTTGGTCATTTACAGGACATAGCCACCCTCTCAAACATTGTAAAATAAGCCTCAGTGTCTTCCTCATCAGTCAATTAGGGAATTTTCATATCCTTGGGTCCTCCACTCCCCCTCACATCATGTGTAGGGGTATGTGCTCCACCTAGGGATTGTATCTCTTTAAAGAGATCTAGGAGCCCTTTAAATTTCTCCCTCCCTGCCTCTCGTTCAGCTTTTTCCCACTCCAGCCTATCCCTTCGGTCTGCCTCCCTCAAGAGCCTGTGTTCCTGTTGCAATATTTCTGTAACCAGGTTTGCCCAAGCTTCTGGTCCTAGCCCCTTTTCTGTCTTTTTCATTTTTCCCTTGGGTTTAACCACTGGCCTACCCTGTATCTGTGGTGATACCCTCCTCTGTGGGTGTAGGAGTTCCAGCCCCTTCTGCCTTTTCCATTCTGGTTTGTTTTGTAAAGGCTCTAGTATGGGGTCTGGTTTCAGCAGTGAGTATACTGGCTAAGGTTTGTATGGTTTGTGTTCTGTGAGGCCCAAACTCTCTTCCTTTGACAACCAAAGCCTTCCTTTTCATTTACAGTGTTCAAGGAATCTTGTGAGTCTGAACAAACCCACCTTTTTAAAACCTGGTTTGGAAATCCTAGTTAGTTGGATATCCCAGTTCATTTGGATATCCCACCACTGCTGTCACAGGTTCATTTAATATCCAAGGGTGGATTACCCAGACTCATCAAGATATTCCCAAGGATACACTGCACACACACAAGCTTTTCTCTCCCTTTGTATATTGGGGTTCCTTTACTTATAAAACCAAAAGTGTTCTTTTTCTACCTAGATGTCCCACTAATACAGTTTTCACCTAACCTATATTTCTACTGCTTAACTTACTCTTATACTACTCTAACTATTAAACTACTACTAGCCCTAGAATATCTACTACTATTTCCAGGTACTAATGCTCCTGACCTTTCCACAAATCTTGACTGCTACTCTCTCCCTTGCTTCCTTCTGCCTCTCCTCTACACACCCAGCATACCACCACACCAAAACACCCACTACTACCAAGCTCAGTTGTTCTAAACACAGGGCTTTTTATACAATCTTTCCCCTTTTGGACGCTGAGATGTTTTAGAATTAAAGGGCAAGCCACACAATTCCAGCTGCCTACACTCTTTCCCAACCCTTCCTTCCACATACATCGGTCATTGCACTGCATTAGGGTATGGCTAAAGGTATTGCATTTTACCACCAAAAATAGTAGTAGTTGAATAGTGGAAAAATGAGATTTACTAATTTGGGTAGATAAGTTTAGAACTGGCAGAACAACTATGTAATTATTGTGCAAGAAACACCGGTGTTCAGAAAAGCTCTTCCTGCTCTCATTAATCTAGCCCTGTGGTTAATGTGCTTGATTCACCATTTGGCATCATGACAGCAAGCTTTGTATCAGGGAATAACTTATTATAATAAGTAAGTTTACAAGCAGAAATAAGCCATCCCAGCTGACTGTAAGAGAAGTTGCAGAGTTTCCAAATTAATCTTAGCTCTAACCCTGAAAAGCCACAAAGCTAATTGGAGAATTGAAAGCTTTCAAAACATGTTAGGGAGCTTGATGGGAACATGTTGAAATAAACACAAACATTTAGATAAAGCCACCATTTTAATTGTATTAATTCTGCCAATTAATGATAATGGAAGAGCCGTCCAATTAGCTAAATAGCTAATAGTTTTATCAAGCAGAGGCTGGCAATTTAAAGCAAACAAATTCTTTCTAATTTTATCCCCTTGCTCACTAAGATATTTAAAGGATAATGGGGGAATCCAATAAAGGATATTGCTCAAAGAGAGCTACATTTAAATTGTCTAATGGCTTTAAGAGTTTTACCTCAATTAACAAATACTAAACCTGAGCACTTAGTGAATTCCTGTAAAAGAGACATCATTTGGCCAATTGAGGAGAGTTTAAAGAAATTTATAAATTAACATACTCTCTGCATAAGCATTAGGCATTATGCTACATTATGACTGATGCTCTTCCCCCATTGGTATATCTCCCCAGCCAATAACAAAAAGCAAGTGAAAAATTACAGACTGGAGACATGGAAAGAGTTTTCTTTACTGAAATACTCAACAAAATGGAGAATGGTGATTATTTATCTGAACAGTGAATTTCAGTAGAAGGAGGTCAACCTATCTGACATACCTGGGGGGTGGGGAAATTCTAGAAGCTCTTTAAGTTTGAAATATATTAAGGCTGTGGAAGGGTAACAAGGTCCTTTTTGGAGGGTGGAATTCACTAAGCAGAATAAAGCTCTTGCAATAACATGGAGGATAAAATATTGTTAAAGCAATGCCATTGACTGCTAGTAATGAGGTAGTCTGGAATACATCCAGATTGATGCAGATGGATAATCGAAGCTATTGTCTTCTGAAGTCTTAGGGACTATGTACATGCTCCATGCAAATATATGCTTCAGAGTTTCACTCCAGCATATGTAGCTTAAAGAAAAACAGCTTCAGGAACAGGTAGTTGAGAATGGATGAATCACTTTCTTTCAACCGTTTCCTCATTTTCAATAAATTCAACAGGATTTTGCCCACTGTGCACACAGTGATTTTATACCATATTTAATAATGTACTTTGCTCAAGAAAGTGAGCCCACCTCAAGCTCACAGCCAACTCTACTTTTGGAAATATATTTATTCATTTATGAAATTAATACACTGTCTCATCCTGATCAGACTCTTGGTAGTTTACAACATATATAATTTGCACTAATACTCTTACAATAATATAAAATATAAGCATATATTGCTATAATGAAGCTAAAACTTTCACTGAGGGCTCCAGAACCAATCGCCAAAAGCTGCTTGAGAAAGGAGGTCTTTACAGAATGCCGTAAAAGTGGAGGCTTTCCTTGCTTCCAAATGTCATCTCTAAGAGCCCCTACAGGGAATGCTTTCCTTCAGGTCCCCTCCTGTCACACCTTCTGATAGATGGGGACCCTGAGCAGGTCAGGGGGGTGGTTTTGATTAGGTAAAGGTATAGTCAGGCCCCAAGCTATTAAGGTTTTTAATTAGTAGTGATTAGCAGTTTACATTGCACTTAGCAATATGTAGTACTGGTAAGCAATGTAGATCCATTCCACAGGAATGGGGTAGCACAGAAGTATTGAGACTTACCAGTAAGCACAAGGGCTGAAATGTTTGGACCAGCTGAAGTTTCTGGATGGTGTTCAAGGATAGCCCCATATAGAATGAATTACAGTAATCTAAATGAGAGCTAGCAAGGGTGTGAATCACTGGTCTCAGTGCATCTTGTTCCAAGTAAGTTTGCAACTGGTGTAACAGGTTCTCCTAGCCATGGCCTCCACTTGCTCCTTTAGCCAGAGCCATGACTGGAGGTCCTAGATCTTGAGAGAGCTTTCTAAGGAACAAAACCCCATCAAGAGTCACAGTCCTGGAATCAGTAGATTTCTGAATTAACAGACACTCTGTTTTGCTTGGGTTGAATCTAAGCCTACTTAGATTTGAGCTGTGGTTGTGACTATCCATGGCTTATATATCTGATAGAAAGCAGGATTATCCTGATTCTGAAGATTTACTTCGATTTAAGTTGGTATGGATGTAAGGAGCTGTCCTATTATCTCACCTTTTTGATTAGAACTGTGTTTCTAAGTTCCAGTTTAGCAAGTAGCATCATACCTGGTTGCAGATATAAACAAGTTTTTGGAAGAGGAAATGAATACTGTGTCTCCATATTCCACTAAAGGATACATTTACAGTAGTTTCCTCCATGCGCAAATACTTCCCTTCCCTTCCTGGATTGCATTGTCCATTGCATAAATTTTTCAGATCCCCTGAGCCTCTGAATTCATCAGCATCAGGTATTCAAACATTAAGATCATAGGCCTACAAAGTTTATTGTTGTACTATTAATAATGTATATGAAATAAAGATATAGAGCAATATCTTTTAAAATTAATGCATGTCTTGGATATATAAAAAGAATCATCTTCTATAGCACTGTAAACATTTTCTCTCTCCAATTTAAAATACATATGATCTTTGTCAACTACTTTAGTTGGGATGCTTTGGGCCAATATTTTACAAGAGGATCTGTGAGGAGGGTAATTTGGAAGCTTTGGTTTTATCATTCTTTGTACCATTGATAAAGATAGGTAGATGATTAATCTTTGGAACAGCAGTGGTACTTTCATTGTTTAGTATATATGTGAGTATATGTGTGTGTGTTAGTAGCAAATAGTTGCTACTATTTTCTTTCTTAGAGGATTCTTAATAAAGATTTCAGAATAATTTATACCTTAACACAGTTTATTACATAAGCTTTAGACAAAGCACTCTCACAGTTTTCCATTTTGTCTCCTTCTCCTAAGTTCTTCCTCTTCCTGTCTGCTGCAATATCTCCTGGGACTTGTAGTAACATACTACAGTTGGCCTCTTCTCTGACTTCATTGTGCTTATCTATTATGGATCAGTCTAATGTCACCTCTACAAAAGAAGGTATCAGTGGGTGATTCCAGAACAGCTGATGATAAGGAGGAAAAATGGCTGTTAAGATCTGGATGGGGAGCAATGGGTTGAAACGAAGTGGCTCTGGGTTTGGGGGTCTTTGGTTCATGGAAAATTGCCATATTTGGTCTTGGATGGGGTTGCACTGCCCCAGATGGACTCAGTGCATAATTTGGGGGTTCTCCTTGGCTCACAACTCCTGCTCAAGGAGCAGGTGGCAGTCGGGGCCAGGAGGGCCTTTGCGCAACTGTAGGTTGTGTGCCAGTTATGCCCTTTTCTGGACCATCAGGCCCTTCTCACAGTCGCCCATGCCCTAGTCACCTCCCGTATTGACTACTGTAATGCACTGTACATGAGGCTGCCCCTGAAGAGTATCCAGAAGCTTCAGTTGGTTCAAAATGTGGCAGCCTGCATGGTTTTGTGCAAATCTAGATTTGCACATATCACCTCTCTTGCGGGAGCTGCATTGGTTGCTGATTTGCTTCCAGGTCCAATTCAAGGTGCTGGTTATCACCTTTAAAGCCCTACATGGCTTGGGGCCAGGTTATTTGAAGGACCAACTTTTCCCATCTACCCAACCCACCAGATTGGGGAGGCAGGGTATGTTATGGGTCTCCCCCGATTACAGAGGTTCATCTGATGGGACTGAGAAAAAGGGCCTTCTCTGTGATGGCTCCCTCCCTATGGAACATCATACCCCAGAGATAAGACTGGCCCCCACCTTGATACTCTTCTGAAAGGCCCTGAAGACATGGTTTTGCCAGTGGGCCTGGGGATCCCCAGTTGATATGGAGCCCATCAATGGCTAGTCTGAATGTATTGTTGTTATCAGGTGGTTGGGTATGTGTGGTGGGTTTTATATTTGGGGTCTGATTTCTGTAAGCCACCTGGAGTCACCATGTATGAGTTGGGCAGCCATATAAATTTGTTTTATAAATAAATAAATAAATCCAGGCTGTCTGACCTGGATTAGGAACAGCAACAGCAAGTCCACAAGGCTAAAGACTGATGTCTCCTGAAAACTGCATCTGCTTGAAAGTGAAACATAAATAATGGAATGGAGGGATGGCTGGAGAAATTCTGATTATAAAAACATTTCATTGCAATTCAGCATGTGCTAAAATGAACTGTAATTAGCTGTAAATCAGCTTCTGTGGTCTGATTTTAATTCCTTGGCTCTTAGAATTTCAGGTTGCACCTCTGGCTACACTTGAACATCAGTTCAGCATTGCTCCCCTTCTCCTTGTTATCTGGCCTTTCACCTCTTTGATCCAGATTTGATTTCTTCAGCTTCTGATTTCACCTGCTTTCTTAGTGCGGTTTTGACTTTCACCTAATGCACACCAGACGGCTATGCATCAAACTTGCACATTTGACTTTGAAGAATCCGATAGAGACTTTTGGTTTCAGGCAGAACAATTTCCAAGCTGCTTGACCTAGAAGATCTTCTTTTCCAAGGTGAAATTGATAGGAGCATTCCCAATATAAAAAAGGTGATGCCTTCTTAGAAGTTAGAATTCCTTAGAAGTTGATGCCTCCTTTAATTTCTTGCTTGGAACTAGGATAAAAGACTAACTTAGCACAAAGAAGATAGGGAATTAAAGCAGAAAATAAGTATGTTCGTCAGTTCATCTCCCTAGCTGGATTCATGATCATGCTAGATCATGGATCATTTAATTTTTTTAAAACAGTGTTGGCTGGGGTCATGCTAGGTATATACTATCCTTTATAAATGGTGGCTTGGTTCCTTCATTGTGCTAAGCCAAAAGCAAACCACTTTATAGCTCAATGTGATTTGTGAACCCAGGAATTTGGAATCTTTCATTCTGTATTTTAAAACTAACTGGCTTTTGCAAAGCAAAAAGGATTTTTTTTTTAACTTGGATACAGGGCATTTATAAAGAACAAAAAACCAAGATAATAGTAAATGGCTTTTATCACAACAGTGCACTATATTGAAGAGGACAAGACAAGGTTGTCCTCTTTTCCCTTCTTTATTTTTACTGGCATTAGAACCATTAGCGATGAAAATATGTCAGGAAAATAAGATTCCAGGAGTTAAATTAGCAACTCAAGAACATAAACTAAAATTATACTGTGATGATGTTGTACTTACAATTACCCAGCTGAAGGATTCCTTTGTACTGTTAATGGAATATATACAGCAACATGGTCTTATATCAGGTTATCGGATTAATAAAGGAAAAACTAAACTGTTGACATGGAATTTGACAGGGAAAGAAAAGCAATACCCATATTTAGAATTGGAATTCAACATCACTATAAAAAAGGTTAAAGACCCAGGAATTTGTATGACAAAAATTAATAGGGATTTAATTTAAGTAGCTGTTTAAAAACTACTTACCAACTTGGAAAAGGGCAACAGCAGATAACTCCAAATTGGGGGGAAAGTTGTTGGCTAGGTAGAACTACAGCAGTTAAAATTAGTATTTTACCAAGGTTTAATTTTCTTATTCAAGTGATTCCAATACATATTGATAACAAGGTATTAAATGATGGGCACAAACAAGTAATGAACTAATAAAAGACCAAGGATGAAATTCAAGATTCAAGAAGACTGAAAAGGGTGAGGTGGATTAGTGGCTCTACACTTCAGATTGTATTGTCGTGATAGCTGTATAACATGGATTTCAGAATAGGTTGTATGCCTTTATAACTTGATTACATCTATGGAAGGGGCAGGATTTCCAGATGGCTTGCATAAATAACTCTGGGTTGACACAAACAGAAGCAAATGGTTTATAAGAAATCATGTAATGATAAGCAGCTTCTGGTGTCAATTCAGGGCAAATTAGATGTCCCTGAAGGACTGGGGACAGCATTGTGGTGGAGATTGGCGACCAGACGGTGAATTCTGGCCAGTGCAGTCTCTCTGGAAAAAGGAGAGATTGTGAGATTGCCCACTTGTACTCCAGACAGCTGCTCCTCATGATTAGACTGCAGGAATTGAGGTTTTTGCAGTCGACTCCTTAGTTGAGCATCTGGGAGTCAAGGGATTTCAATCAAGCTCACATCCATAATGCAGCCTATACGGGCACAAAGTTTGCATGAGCCTTACTTTCTTAAACACTTTTGGCTGTAATTAATTTACAGCTAAAGAGAGATTTTCTGAGTGGCAGGATAAAAATTCCACTTGGTGAGTCATCATTCTTTCTGGATTATAAAGGGGAAAAAAACCTTAGCAAAAAGTGGATGTAAGAAACTTTAAAACAGATAAAGGGGATAGTTATTTTGAAAGATTATTTTTTTGGTTGAAGTGCTTTTGAATAAATTGGAATTAAAATAGACAAATGAACTGGACCTTCATGAAAATGTTTTTTGTTTACTATTAAAGAGTGCAGACAATTGATGGATTTTACAAAACAAAAGATAAAGGTAATATGAGCCAGACTCTGATGCTCACTGTAACTATGGAGATGCTGACTGTGATGCTGACTGTAACTACAGAGTGCTACTTGAGACACAAGTATTAAGGGCACAGAAAGGTGAAATAGAAAAATAAAGGGGAGAAGTTTGCCTTTTCTCTTTCCCTTGTTTGAGGCACTTTCATTTTTAGATTATAATATCATAATGGCAACCACCAGAAAAGAGGCAAAAATGGAGGGGAGGAGAGGATCACTAGAGCAACCTGCAGACAGAGGAATTACACCAGATTTGCTTCAGAAAATGTTTAAGCAACTGGCCAGTAAGTCAGCTGAATCACTTGATACTAAATTGACAGCTTTTGAAAAAAGAATGGATAAAAGACTTGTAAAGATGAAAGAGGAGATGAAAGAAGAAGTTAAGAAGATGGAGAGCTCTGTAAAGCAAGTGTTTGGAGATGTAAGACAAATGAATGACAAAGTGGAAATTTTGGAGAGTAAAACAAGTCGTAGACAGAGAGTTGGAAGAGAATTAGATAATCTGGCTCTGTCAGAATTGAGAGAGAAGGAATTTTGTTTGAGATTTAGAGCAAGCCCAGAGGATTCTGATGAAGATATTAGAGAAAAGGTTATTAAAGCTTTAGCAAATTTTTTGGATTGTGATAAGGAGGATACAGAGACAGAAATTGATAAAATATATAGAATAAATGCAAGATTTGCAAGAATGAGAAATGTTCCAAGGGATGTTTTGGTGTACTTTGTCAGGAAGAAGACAACGGAATCAAGTTTTGCAGCAGCATTTTAATACAAGACTGAAGATTGATAATAAAGATGTAATTGTTCTTAAAGAAATTCCTATTAGAATTTTATGTGAGAAAAAAGAGTATTCTTTTCTGACTGGTAGATTAAAACAGAAAAAGATTCCATTTCAATGGGACAAATTGGAAGGTGTGATTTTTACTTTTAAACAGCAGAGGTTTTGATTGAATTCTGTCCAGAAAGCAAGGGAATTTCTAAAAAAAATTTAAAGAGGAATTGGAGGAGATTCAAATGGAGGTTTCTGAGGAGACTACACAAAAACTCCAACAGGTGCAACAGGAAACTGAAAGGGATGATACTGAACTAGGTATCAATTTTTCTAAATTTTTGGATTGATTGATTGTGGATTACAACTGCTTAATGTGGAATATAAATGGAGCAAATGCTCCTCAAAAGATAAAACATATTTAATTATTTGAAAAAAATAAAACAAGATATAATTTGCCTACAAGAGACACATATTAGAAAAAAGGACATAAATTTATTTCAGCAGGAACAAAAGAAAAAAGAAAGAAAGAAGAAAGAAGAAAGAAGAAAAAAGGAAAAAGGAAAAAAGAAAAAAGAAATGGAGTTGTTTTGTATATAAATCCCCAACTAAAACCAGAACTTGTACTGACTACTGAGCATGGTAGATTTGCTCATTAATGGGCAAATTAAAAGAATTTGGTGCATTAGCAGGTTTCAAGATTAATAAACAGAAGAGAAAGGTGTTAACAAAAAATATGAAAATAGAAGGTCAAACAGAATTGATGAATAAAATGGGCTTTAAGATTGAGAAGAAGGTAAATATCTGGATATCACTATGGCAAATATGAAGTGTATGTTATTTCAAAATAACTATGTTAAGACATAACTATGTTAAGACTGTGACATCCAGCCAAGGGAACTAGAAGCTGTGGCTGCTGATGGAACCTGTTAGTGAGCCCTGTGCTATGAAGCTTCCACCGGCTTTGAAGACAGGTGCTGCCAAAAATTGATAGAAAACTGTGAGCACCATCACAGATAACACCCACAGTTACTATAACAAAGGACCTCCAGGGCCCCCATTGTGTTAGACTGTACTTTTAGACTGGGACTGCAGAAAGATTCAGCACTACCCAAAATGGAGGAATGGTTGGTGAAGATGATGGAACTTGCTGAGATGGCTAAATTGACTTCTTTGGTCAGAGAAAAGACAATGCCTATGTTTATTGTTGACTGGAAACCATTTATGGACTTTTTGTGCAAAACAGAAAAAAATGAACTTATGGTTTATGGTTTTGATGATTAGACAGGATAGATTATAGAAAGAAGAGAGTTATAGTTATGTGAAAAAGAAAGTACACCCTCTTTGAGTTCTATGGTTTTACGTATCAGGACATAATAAAAATCATCTGGTTCTTAGCAGTTCTCAAAAGTAGGTAAATACAACCTCAGATGAACAACAACCCAAGACATATTACACCATGTCATCATTTATTTTACAAAAAGAAAGCCAAAATGGAGAAGCCATGTGTGAAAAACTAACTACACCTTATGATTCAATAGCTTGTAGAACCACCTTTAGCAGCAATAACTTGAAGTAATCATTTTCTGTATGACTTTATCAGTCTCTCACATGTGGAGGAATTTTGGCCCACTTTTCTTTACAACATTGCTTCAGTTCATTGAGGTTTGCGGGCATTTGTTTACGCACAGCTCTCTTGAGTTCCTGCCACAGCATTTCAATCGGGTTGAGGTCTGGACTTTGACTGGGCCATTGCAACACCTTGATTCTTTTCTTTTTCAGCCGTTCTGTTGTAGATTTGCTGGTGTGCTTGGGATCATTGTCCTGTTGCATGACCCAATGTCAGCCAAGCTTTAGCTGTTGGACAGATGGCCTGACATTTGACTCTAGAATACTTTGGTATACAGAGGAGTTCATGGTCGATTCAATGACTGCAAGGTGCCCAGGTCCTGTGGCTGCAAAACAAGCCCAAATCATCACCCCTCCACCACCGTGCTTGACAGTTGGTATGATATGTTTGTGCTGATATGCTGTGTTTGGTTTTTGCCAAACATGGCACTGTGCATTATGGGCAAACATCTCCACTTTGGCCTCGTCTGTCCAAAGGACAGTGTTCCAGAAGTCTTGTGATTTGTTCAGATGCAACTTTGCAAACCTAAGCCATGCTGCCATGTTCTTTTTAGAGAGAAGAGGCTTTCTCCTGGCAACCCTTCCAAATGAACCATACTTGTTCAGTATTTTTCTAATTGTACTGTTATGAACTTTAACATTTCACATGCTAACTGAGGCCTGTAGAGTCTGAGATGTAACTTTTGGATTTCTTGCAATTTCTCTGAGCATTGCACGGTCTGACCTTGGGGTGAATTTGCTGGGACGTCCACTCCTGGGAAGATTGGCAACTGTCTTGAATGTTTTCCACTTGTGAATAATCTTCCTCACTGTAGAATGATGGACTTTAAATTGTTTGGAAATGGCCTTATAACCCTTCCCAGATTGATGGGCAGCAACAATTGCATCTCTAAGATAATTGCTGATGTCTTTACTCTTTGGCATTGTGTTAACACACACCTCAATGCTCAACACCAGCAGACTCCTAAAACTTCGGCTTTTATAGAGGAGGTCACACTTGCTGATGATCAATTGATCAAGGGCATTTGATTAGCAGTACCTGGCTGCTACTTAGCCTCTTCATACTTACGGAAGCTGTAAGGGTGTTCTTATTTTTTCACACATGCCTTCTCCATTTTGGCTTTCTTTTTGTAAAATAAATGATGACATGGTGTAATATGTCTTGGGTTGTTGTTCATCTGAGGTTGTATTTACCTACTTCTGAGAACTGCTAAGGACCAGATGATTTTTATTATGTCCTGATATGTAAAACCATAGAACTCAAAGACGGTGTATTTTCTTTTTCATACGACTGTATGTTGTAACCATAGAGTAAGAGGTAAATTTATAATTGTACTTATAACTGCTGTAAAGAAGATTGGAAGCTACTTCTTTGTATCTTTTTTCTTTCTTTTCTATTTTTCTTTTACTTTTTTCCCCTTTCTTGCACTTTTAGTTTTCTCTTTGATTTCTTTCTTTTTTTCTTTTTCTTAGTTTGAATTGTTTTTAATCTTCCTTTTTAAATATATATGTATATGTATAATGTAATAATAAGTAATGCCTGGGATAAATACCAAAAGAGAATCAG
This sequence comes from Liasis olivaceus, assembly GCA_030867105.1. Classification (NCBI taxonomy): domain Eukaryota; kingdom Metazoa; phylum Chordata; class Lepidosauria; order Squamata; family Pythonidae; genus Liasis; species Liasis olivaceus. The sequence goes on along the minus strand of CM061350.1, from coordinate 125,102,859 downwards.
TCCAGATCTCTTATGTTTTGTATTGTTATTAACTTATTATTTTATGAAGAGGAAGGTGCTGAGAAATTTGTTGAGTGGAGATTTAATAATTTCTTCAGATTTCAAGACCTAATTATTAACATAAAGAAGATAAAATATTTTGAAACTCTTACCTCACAATTATCCAGTTCACTTGATTGGTTTCAGTGGCTTAAAATACTGAATAGCATAATATTAAAAGAACTGCAGAGAGAAGGGGGAATACTGAGCAACTTAACTGTATTTGAAAATCTTATAACACATAACTCAGAACACTTGTTTGCTCACAACTTGAACAGGTCAAAGGTAGTATAATTAAATGGATGCAAAATCTGAATATAATAATAAAGATACTACAATGGGAATTTCAACAGAAGAATATTAAATTCACTACCAATATTATACTCAGAGAAAATTGGAATAAAATATTTTATTGTTGGTATAGTTCTCCAATTTTGATTGCTAAAATGAACAATTCATTTTTAAAAATTGCTGGAAATGTAATCAGCAGATTGGATCATTGTTTCATATTTGGTGGCAATGCTGTAAAGCTCAACAGTGTTGGAAAATCATTCATATTAGAATGAAACAAATCTTTAAAGTTGAATTCTCACTTCAACCTACAATATTCTTATTAATGAAGGCATATATCCCTTCAAAGTATATTGAATTAGCCTTATGCATGATAACTGCTGCAAGGATACCATATGCTTCTTACTGGAAAGGTCACTGATCCCTTCAATGGAAGAATGGCTAACGAAGTTCTGAGATTATACTTCAATGTTCAGAATAAATTCATATTTTAAAAGTAAATTGGACACAGATTTCAACTCAAACTGGAAACCATCCTTAGACTATAATCAAATACATGGATTAGTATCATTCCCTTAATTTGGATTTATCTATGCATAAAATTTATATTTCAATTTCATGATATACTTAAATCAAAATAGATTCTTGGTAATGTAGATTGAACTTATAACATGGTTTTATATGCTATGCTACTTTGTATTGTGTTAGTTATGATTCTTGATATTCATTTTAGTTCAAGTTTAATAGTGATTCTTAGTCTTTTAAGGTGATATAATATATACAGTGTACTTAATTATTTACAACTATTAGAAAGCTATAACCTCTTTGACATGTTTAAATCCCTAGTTTATTCATTTGTATCTATGCTTTTTTCTTGCACTTGTTTATATATTTTGTTTAAAGTGTTCAATAAAAAAACAGAAATGGGTGGTGGTGGTGGGCAGAATGGACCAGTTCATATTTTGATAAACAAAGGGACCCAAACATTACAGCTTTAATAGGGTTTACAAAAATCAGTAACTGAAGACATTCAGAAGTTTACCATCTTTTATTGTGCTTCATAATCTTGTCTGAACCTTGAAGAAAAATCATGCTGTCTTGTTAACCTACAGACCTACACTGTGAAGCAGAATGGGTTAAAATTCATTTAATTTAAAAAAAAAATGATTATTATCTTTTGCAAGAAGAGATTTGGGTATGTTTATGCCTAATCTTAGCTAAGTAAAGACCTTCTAGTATGAGAACCATCTGTCTGCCTATAGCTGATATGTTCTCCTCTGACCCCCATTCATTCTCTATTCATGCCCTTTGTTTAAAAGCTATTAACAATCTGTATTAAATATTAACTTTTAATGATGTTATTTTAACTGTTTTAAAACTTTACTTTAGTTGTTTTCGGTTGCTCTCATGGCACAGAACACCTCTGTGGCTGCTAAATCTGGTCCTTGGGGAATATTATTGACAAATGGGTATCCTTACATAGTCCAGAAGTATTATTTTTTTTTATTTCCCCTGAGAATTCCAATGGAATGTCCATGCTCCACAGGGACAAAGTGTTCCTTGCAAATCTCATGCAAAAAGATATCGGTGATTAAAATACAAAAAACATACCCTGAATCACCTTACATGCCAAATATTTATAAACTTCAGTATTGCTTTCACATAGAATTAACACAACTTAATATTTAAAATAATAGCAAGAGCAAATGCTGGGTTTTCCACAGTAATACGATTGGTGAGTCTGTAGAAATCCATCCATTTTCCAGATCTAACTTTTCCAGATGTAGTTTGTGTTCTTCTGGAAGTGGTTTGGGCTTGTTTTGATGTGATCAGGAGATAAAATGGAACACTTCAGAATTCCTTAGAATGGAGTATTTCACATATTGCATTTCTTCTTTTTCTATTTATTCCTTCCACTTAAAACACTTGGTGAAAGGGGAGTTATATAATTGTTCCCATTCACCTGTTGTACAAATGTGGTTTGGGTGATGTGGGGTTGGAGTCAAATCAAATTCCAGTCTTTTGTTTAGTAAAACATAAAAGAGACATTTATTTACAAGCTACAACATTATAAAATATAGAACTGGATGATTGCTGAGAGGTGATTCCACTTCAGCATTCAGACAGAGAAAGTACACTTCACTTGTAACAAGTCTTCATAGACTAGGATAACCCTTCCTTTATTGAGGTAGTTATATTATTTGAACTCTCTTCTGAGGTTTTACCATACTTTAAAATATTTTATTTTCACAGGCACATACCTTCCTAACCTTCTCACGGGAAAGCTGCTTTCCCCCACCCCACAACTCTTCTTTCAAACTGACTGATTTTCTAAACATTTCTTTTGTCTTTCTTCCACCTCAGGTGCTGCACACATAGTCCAGGTAAGATTTATTCAACTAAAGGTGAATGCCAATTCTAATCATTTTTCAGATGGAAATAAGCCTATTCAAATGAGAAAGAGAAAGGACACGAAGCACAGAACAGTTTGGTAACTGCTATTGCCACCAAAGACACATCCTTTTCATATCTGAGATGGTACAAAGGGTTATGTTTTTAGAAGAGTATGTGCCTTCTGATTTTTCAGATCCTCTGACTCAAAATTAGTAAAACAGGTATCAAAGTAAGGCACATGGCATTTTCCCAGCTGTATGGAAGTGTTTGTAGAGTATGTTCTGGTTTTGGTACTCATAGTGAAAAAACAAACAGTAGATTGGTTCTCTGAATGCTATTGAAGGGTATACTGTAAACCCACCCCTGAAGACACTTGAATCAGCTTCGAATGTTGGAGAAACTTTCTCTACAGGATTTACATTCAATCACTACTTTGAGGGTGGTGGTGATTCTTGAATTAATCTGCAGTCTTAATTCTTTGCCTGTGATCTCCATTTATCTTTGAAGGCTTTGAGCAATCTTGAGAAACACACTGCTTGGGTTTTTTTTTAAATTGTCATCTTTATTAGCTTGCCATGCCATATTTGCCACAAAAGGTACAAAGACAAACCCATCCCTCACTTCGGAGTCAACTCAGTTTGCATTAATGCTGCAAAGGAAAAGACAATCAGTTAAACACATCTTTGAACCTTGGTCACAATATATATTATATATATATGCATACATACACATACATACATACATACATACAGAAATTCTAATATTAAAGCAGAAATCAATCTAGTCTTTCCCTGTCCAGGAATCATATGGTTCATTGCCAAAGACTTTACTCAATGTTTTTGCTATGGCGGTAAGTTGTTATTGTTGATGATGATAGTAGTGTAATTATTCCAGTTATTTCTTGCTTTTCTACAAGAACTCACATCACAAAATATGCATATTGTTAGATTAAGGTGCAATACATCAGTCATAGATGGATTTGTATTAGTCCAACTAGTTCAGCACTTTTGTTACAATACATACAAGGAAAACATAGATGACTGTATCTTTTTATCTAAGCATGTTTAAGTCTTTAATATTTCTTGGTGGGCTTCTAGCTTCTAGGTGGAACCCAAGATGTGAGTCTCCTGAATTCAGGTATGTTTGAAAGGGAAATTGGTTTTCTCTTTTCCCTCATCTCCAAATTTTCTTGCCAGATAAGAACATTTCTTATACTGCAGTGAGGTCTAGTTCTTAGAGGACATTGTAATCAATAGCATCTTAAAGTAATATCATCTTTCTTCTTTGTTTCATCAAGCTGCTCTTGTTTCACAAGCTAGTGTTTCCTTTCAGACCTAATCATGACCCAACCAATTCCAACCTACTGACCTGGAATTATATCCCAATAGGACTATTTTAATGACTGGGGGTGGGGGGGGGAGGGGAGGGAGAATTGAGATATACATATATATTATGTGAATGGGAGAGGAAAAGGAGAAAGTTCTCTGCTTGTGCCGAGGTCCTGGAAATTAAGCAATGAAGTTGTGACCAGAATTTTACCTTGTTTGTAGAGCTGGATATGGTTTAAACTGTGAAACTATAAGTATATGTTCTCTTAATATGGGAGATGATTAAGTGATCATTCTGTGTATACTAACTTACTCCAGTGTATTTTGATGAGAAGGTTTCATTTACAATATGGACAAAGAGAAATATTTATTAAAGTAATTAGCATTTAAACTGTATATGATTATCCCAACAATTGCTCAGGGTGTAACTCCCTGTGTAAGCTTAATTCCTCTCCAAATGAGTGTTGGCAGTGACAATAACTGCCTGACACACCCAGAATATTATTACTCAATTGCACATCCTATTGTAACTAATTATATAATAATTAGTTTTCAAGAACACATTAACTTTTTCTCTGGCATGTTCCTACCCTCCTCCACCTGGTTGCAAAAAAAAAAAAAAAAGTATGGCAAATCAAGTATGTAGCAAATACTGGTGCCAAGTTTGCCTTCAGGTTTAATATATTTTAATAAAACATTATTGCATACTCTCCATATATTTAAATAGATTGCTGGCATGATCTTCCTTCTGGTTTTATGTCTATAAAGCTTACTCGCTCCCTGTACATTACTAAAACTGAACTAGAAAGAAAACTTAATACCTGCATACCTTGCAAATTCAGTCAAAATATGCGATTTGCAGATTCTGGCTTCCAATCATCCAACTGAAAATCTGTCCAAAAGTCTGGTACAAAAGTTTGAAAATGAATCTGTACATAAGTCTGGTTATGCCATTTAGTGGCATTTCTACTGCAATGCCACTAAATGGCATAACCAGACTTATGTCTCCAATTCTGGAGGCCTAGGAAAAATATTGTGCAATGAATATAGGGAAAGAGAACTGTACTTTAAGGCATGCAATTTGGGTGGAAAAGTCATGTTGTATGAAAATACCCTACATTTCTCATCTTTTGTGAAAAGATATGGAGGTGCCTATCCTATGATTTTTAGTTGCCAAAGTCTGCAATAGACATAAAAGTACTAACTTGCAGAACCAATCTGTTATTACTTTTTTAAAATGTGCATTTGTAGAGGCTGTCGAATAAGAATTCTGCCTAACTGAATATATAAATATAAGCTTCTTGAAGTGTTCCTTTGAGAGACAAAAAACAAAGCAATGGAATGGGAGTAATTCATAAGATTAAATCAAAGGTCGTGTATATGAATACATTTCATTATGAGCCTGTATTCATAAGACTGTGTCCACATGGCAGAGTTGCTAAGTTGAGTCCCTTATAATCACCAAGCTAAAGTTGGCCCTTCTTTTAAAAAGAAAAGGTAGACTTAGTCAAAATAATCCTTGAGTTTATGATTTGATTACTCTATCTGAAATAGGCAGGCTAACAAATACTTTTACTATCATTAGGTTCAACAATTTTATGTGATAAGATGAGCAATAAAGAATAAAACCACCTCCATCTTGCTGTGCTTGGGAGCTTCCTGGTTGCACCTAGTTGGCCAGTGCTGGAGACAAAATGCTAGCCTATATATACATTGATTCAACGTAGGCAACTCTTATAGCTTATGTTAAGTTTTGGGGTTCAGATGGCTATCTAGCTTCCATTTGAATGTGTTTAGTGAAGAGGAGCCCACCACCTCTCTGGGTAATTTGTTTTTACTGTTAGGAAGATTTTTTTCCACTTAATATTTTATCAGTATTTGTCTTCCTGTAAACAAAATCCATTATTCCATGTGCTGTACTCCGGAACAAGAGAGAACAGCTTTTGTCCTTCTGTCTGTGGATAGAGAGTCCTTATCCACTGAATGAAGTTAAAGCTTCCACCTTGACATCAGTGGGATGAGGTTGGTATCCACTGGCTCTTTTCAGAAAACAGGACTGTTTGCTCTGAAAATTTGATTCCCTGAGCAAGTTAAGCCAGGAAATGTAGCTGGTTTATGTTGATTTAGGCTGCAGACCTGCTTCTAATCACCTGCCAGTAAACTTTATTAAACTTATAGGCTTGCACTATTAGTCTAACGCAAATCGGTGGCTCTGAAATAAATATTCCAGTTGAACTGATCTGTGTTTTAAGCTACAGGAAATTCATCCTACAGGATCCAAACAACGTAGATGGATGGAACATAGCTTTCTTTTATTTTTTAAATGGAACTACCAAAGTTGGTGTGGCAAGGACTGTAGCTGTAGATTGTCCTTCCTAACCTGATGCCCTTTGCATATTAGATTTTCCTAGCCCGCATGACCTGGAGTTATTATCTGGAGGACAGCATTTTGAGGAAAATATTTTAAAGAGGGTCACTGTTTTTGTACAGGTACCCCAAGCAAGGAGAAAGCAGGAAAGTGCAAGAGTCCTTGCTTAGCGCTACGTGCTTTATCTTCTGAGTCAGAAAGGACCAAACTCCTTTAATCTATTTTGACTTTAAATTAAAGAAAAACAAACAGAAAAAAAAATTGCACCTGGTTCGACAAAAGTGACTTGCTTGCTTGACGTGATTTCAAGCGGCTGGGATATTAAAACCCTGAAAAAGGGAGTTTATAATGGAAATGCTGACAGACTATTAACTATAGCATCACTGCTCTAATAAATGGAATGGGCTGTCATAATCTTTAGTTCATAAATATGCAAATACAAGACAGAGGATTTGCTCCAAAGGATGTCTCTATAATTTTAACTGACCTTTACTGATACTAAATGAGCCTGTTGCTTCTGGTTTCACGTTTTAAATACAAAGTACTGTCTATTTTGCTTCCGGGATCAGATCCTGTTTCTCCTGGAAAGTGTATCAACATTTCTACTTTCTTCAGTGGAAGCAAAGCAGGAACCCAAATGTCAATACAAGGTTAAAAGTCCCACTCGCTGAGCAAAAACCTTCTTGGCTGCAAGCAATTTTTGGTTGATACACATCCATATTCATGCCAAAAATGTTTGCTGAATTAATTACTCTTTTTTTTTTTTTGAAAGGGAGATTTCAAATGCCTCTTTTCCACTCATGTGTCAAAGATCCCACCAACCTGCCAAAATTCAGTCAGTCACTCAGTGATAAACAGCCCATCAACACAATAATATCGATGTTGAATATTTTCCAGTTTCCTGCTTTGGGCCAAATGGAGGTAAATCCAGTGACTTAATATTTAGTAACCTAAATGTAATTTGCTTAGAGTCTTTCATTCTGTGGAAGAGAATTGGATGGCTAGCAGTTTTGTAGATTCAATCCTCCTTCCTCCCCTTAATTATTTTAAGCTATTCATCTTGGTATCTGGTCCACTGATGCTTCGCCAAATTGCCAGCAGGGGAGAGATCTGTCCAATCCTGAAGCTAAATGAGTCACTGAGAGTCAATCTGTTTAGTTTTTCTTGCTGTGGTGGGGTTCCTCTATCCTGGTCTCATTCTCCTTCATTCAGAAAGAGAGCTTCAGGGTTGGACTTTGGCTGCCTCCTGTTTCTCCATCTTGGCTCTGTTCATCCCAGCTGTTCATGGATTCTAACTGGCTGGACACAAAACCACAGATGCTTTGATCTCAGTGCTATGCAGTTCTTGCTCTGATGGAAAATGAAGACATCCGAGCTTTCTCAAGGTTGCGAGTGCAGTAGTTTATCAGGCATCTAAAAAAAAATGAACCACATGGACAAAATGTTCAGCTTGTTTTGCAGCTGCTGCCCTGCCCCCATATTTTGTTCCCAAATCCCCAAACATTCTCAACAAGGTAATAGCCCAAGAGAAGGGTTGGAAATAATTATCACCTTTCTGTCCATCATTTTATAAGTTCAAACTTGTCAGATGCATTCACATACTTAAAATAAAAAAATGGTTTACATAATCCTGAAAGGGGAATGTTAAAAGTTTTTGCAGTGCCTGCTAAGAAATGCTAAGAAGCAAGCATTTCATGTTTCCTTTCTTTCTTCAGAGCCATGATTCAATTACACAAAACTATGTGCATTACTCTTAAGAACTTCGTGTAAGATTAAGATAACTGGTATTTTCATGGTAAATGATTAAATTAGCAGACACTGTTTTATCTTGAACTTTGCCATTGAGGCTGACATTTTTGCACTATTTATGCGTAGACGCTGGTAATCTAAACTGCTCTGTGTCTCTCATTTTTCAAAGGATTTGAACAACTAAAGAGCCATTCTGCCACAGTTTGATTTGTAAGAGGGCAAGTCTTGACATTTTTTCATTCTGGCATAAGAAACTGCAAAACAGGGCATGGATGCTTTCTTTATTTCTGCTGAACTTGAATGGGGATATAATACTAGTGTATAGCATCGGTAACCTTGTGTGTGTGTGTATGTGTCCACTTTGATGTCATGGGAAGGCTTAATAGTTTCAATGATACCAAGACACTGATGGGAGCTACTGGCAAGGTCACTCTTTCCTTTCCAGTAAGGTCAAGAGGGATGGTGTGAAGCTAAGGATAAGGTACAACATGAAATAGATAAGGCTTTGTAAGTACAAGGAAAGTCAAACCACATAGCAGAAGAAACTTCAACCTGGAAAAAGGCAGTAGCAATCAACTTCTGTATTAGTTGATACAGAAACTGTATGGATATGACTGAAACATACAGAGGAGCTTGGGTGCCAGATGACAAAATTCCCAGTATGGAAAGCACTCCTCTAGTTTCTGGGAAGAGCACAGAATTTTCACAAGGAGATCTGGAGCTGATGATATGACCAAATCTAAGTTACAAATTAGTTTGATGGTGTCAGTATCAAAAGAGGAAGGATGTGCAGCTATTTAACAAAAAGATGTTCCAGGAAATATGCATTTGAATTAAGAAAGATGATAACTCCGTATGTATTAGAATCAGTGGATATTCAGTGAGTATCTATTATTGAAGTATATGGAGCTACTATAGATGCAGTGAGGAAGATACTGAGAAATTCTGTAACAAATTGCAAGAAGTGCTAAATGCAACATCAAAAAACAATATAGCATTAGTTATGGTAATTGGAATAGGAAAAATTGGAGAAATGGAGGAGCCTAGAATTACAGGAATATTTGGATTCAATAAATGCAATGATCCAGGACAGAAGCCAATAAGCATTTTGTGAAGACAATTCTGCTTCAAGTGACAGAAATGCTAACTCTACATTTAGATATCACTGGATAGAAGACCAGAATCACATGGACTACTTAATAGGAAATAGAAATGCAGGAAACAGAAAGTGTAAAAAGTAAATCCAACCAGCAGTGATAGTTTCAGGTACAGATTGTGGAACAGACCATGAAATATTGGTGTCAAATATACAGGTTAAATTTAGAAAATTAAAGAGGGTAGGGGTGCCAGTAAAACTGAGCTGGAGAACATATAGTCAGACTACATGAACAATATAAGGAACACATTCCGTGCACTTAACTTAATGGGTAAAGAACTTGAGGAGTTACCATAAGAGATAAGAGACATTGTGAAAATTGAAGTGGAATTTCTTTTCTAAAATTTCAAAGAAAAAAAATTGAAGTGGATTTCAGAACAAGCTATGATAACCAAAGAAAGGCAGTGTGTGTATATGAAAATCTTGGGCAACAGGAAAGACATATGATGACTAACACTGATTTTCAAGGACAAGAACAGATACCTCAATCAATATCAACAAACAGAGGAAAATAACAAGAAAAGAGGAATGCAGTTTTTTTAAAAAAGAGAAATCAGGAAAATTACCAAAGAGAGATAAAATGCTAAGAACTTTATGTCAATTAATATGGAACAATTTTAGAGTAAGAGGTGAATGTATTCTATATTTGTGTCTCTATCAAATAAAGTTGGAAGTTACTTTTTTTTTCTTTTTCTTCCTTTTCTTCCTTTCTGCACTTTCTGCACATTAAATTTCATTCTTTTTCTGAACTTTTTTCTTTTCTTTTTTTTCTGTTTCCTTATATTTTATCTTTTGTCAAAATTTAATAAAGTTCTTATAAAAAAATTAACTTGGAACAAGTCTGTGTGGTCTAGAGATAGGAAAAGAGCAGTGTATCTATTCATAGTGAAGAAGGGAGATTCAAGAAAATGTGCAAATTACTACACTAATTCTTCATGCAAGGAAAGTTTGGCTGAACAAGAATACAGCCACAGAACAGAAGACAAATACCAAATCAAGCAGGTTTCAGAAAAAGCAGGTGGACACAGGTTTAGCCATCTACAGGTGAAACTCAAAAAATTAGAATATCGTGCAAATGTTCATTTATGTCTGTATGGCAACTCAAAAGGTGAAACCAATATATGAGATAGACGCATTACATGCAAAGCGAGATATGTCAAGCCTTACTTTGCTATAATTGTGATGATTATGGCATACAGCTTATGAAAACCCCAAATTCACAATCTCAGAAAATTAGAATAGTGTGAAAAGGCTAAATATTCTAGGCTCAAAGTGTCCCACTCTAATCAGCTAATGAATCCATAACACCTGCAAAGGGTTCCTGAGCCTTTAAATGGTCTCTCAGGCTGGTTCAGTAGGAATCACAAGCATGGGAAAGACTGCTGACCTGACAGTTGTGCAGAAAACCATCATTGACACCCTCCATAAGGAGGGAAAGCCCCAAAAGGTAATTGCAAAAGAAGTTGGATGTTCCCAAAGTGCTGTATCAAAGCACATCAATAGAAGGTTATGTGGAAGGGAAAAGTGTGGTAGAAAAAGGTGCACAAGCAGCAGGGAAGACCGCAGCCTGGAGAGGATTGTCAGGAAAAGGCCATTCAAAAGTGTTGGGGACTTTCACAAGGAGTGGACTGAGGCTGGAGTTAGTGCATCAAGAGCCACCACACAAAGACGGATCCTGGACATGGGCTTCAAATGTCGTATTCCTCTTGTCAAGCCGCTCCTGAACAACAAACAACGTCAGAAGCGTCTTACCTGGGCTACAGAAAAAAAGAACTGGTCTGTTGCCCAGTGGTCCAAAGTCCTCTTTTCTGATGAGAGCAACTTTTGCATCTCATTTGGGAACCAAGGACCCAGAGTCTGGAGGAAGAATGGAGAGGCACACAATGCACGATGCTTGAAGTCCAGTGTGAAGTTTCCACAGTCTGTGTTGATTTGGGGAGCCATGTCATCTGCTGGTGTTGGTCCACTGTGCTTCATTAAATCCAGGGTCAACGCAGCCGTCTACCAGGAGGTTTTGGAGCACTTCATGCTTCCTTCCATAGACGAGCTTTATGGGGATGCTGACTTCATTTTCCAGCAGGACTTGGCACCTGCCCACACTGCCAAAAGTACCAAAACCTGGTTCAATGAACATGGGATTACTGTGCTTGATTGGCCAGCAAACTCGCCTGACTGAACCCCATAGAGAATCTATGGGGCATTGCCAAGAGAAAGATGAGGGACATGAGACCGAACAATGCAGCGGAGCTGAAGGCCGCTATTGAAGCATCCTGGTCTTCCATAACACCTCAGCAGTGCCACAGGCTGATAGCATCCATGCCATGCCGCATTGTGGCAGTCAGTGCTGCAAAAGGGGCCCAAACCCAGTACTGAGTACATATGCATGCTTATACTTTGCAGAGGTCCGATATTGTTCTATTTCCAATCCTTGTGTTATTGATGTCATGTAATATTCTAATTTTCTGAGATTGTGAATTTGGGGTTTTCATAAGCTGTACGCCATAATCGTCACAATTATAGCAAAGTAAGGCTTGACATATCTCGCTTTGCATGTAATGCGTCTATCTCATATATTGGTTTCACCTTTTGAGTTGCCATACTGACATAAATGAACATTTGCACGATATTCTAATTTTTCGAGTTTCACCTGTAAGATGGTTAATGGAAAGAGCAAAAGAGCATAAGGAGGTTTACATTTGCTTTACTGTCCAGGGCAAGATCTTTGACTATGTAGAACATGATGTAAAATACATTCAGCCTAGTGGATTTGCCAGAACAACTAACTATTCTTCTGAGGAAACTTTACCATGAACGACAAGCTACTTTAAGAATGGAAACTGGGAAAAACAGAGTAATTCAGAATACAGAAGGGAGTAAGATAAGGGTGCATATTGTCATTGTATCTGTATTGTTTATACTGCAAACATATTTTAAGAAAGGCACAAATGGAGCTGGAATCACAATTAGAGGTCAAAACACAATGGCAGATAATAGATGATACATTGTAGATGATGCATAGTTACTACTTTGTTAGCCAAACATAATAAATAAGAGCTCATTATGAAAATAAAATAAAAATGGAAAGTGAAAGTGAAAAATCTGGATGAATGTTAATATTAACAAGAAGCAGCTAATGTTACCCCGATTGCTTAGTAAACTGTTGATAGCAAACAAGTTATTTTCTTAGGCTGAAGAATAGAGATGGACAGTGTCCTAAAGAATTAATTAGAGGATTAATTCTATGGAGAAAGGCAATGTTAAACTTAGATGAGATCATGAAGGATAAAGGGATTTCTGTGACAACAAAGATCAGAAGAAATCAGTGGTAATATGGATAAATATTATGGATGGCAAAAACTGGATATTGGGAAAGAGTATGAGGAAAAAGAGAGATGCCTTTGAATTACGGATTTGAAGACAGTTACTCCAATCATGAGATTCAACTAGGTAGACCAGAACAAGAAATCAATTCCACAGAAAGGCTAAAACTACTTTTACTGAGATTGGCTATAATAACAGAATCTTGCAAATGTGATTGTGCTGTACCTCCTCCTCTTTCATATACTTCAGTGAATTAAGGAGGTGACTGAGGAACTTCTGAATATTATCTCTCTGTTGTGGACTTAAAATATGTTTCACCCATGGTCACCCAAACTTATATTTGTCCATCAAGGTCATCTACCTTACTCTTTATAGAGAGTATGTGGTTTACTTTCAGTTATTAGCTTATAATGTGGCTGGAATGAAAGAAGCTTAATTGATCAGCATAAAGAGGGACCACCTGTGATGAAATGGAATTATGGAGGCCAGACTCAGGGAGGAAAGCATGTTCTTTCATCTCCTGAGGAGTGGGGGAGAGATAAGAGGATGAGGCTGGCACCTCCCTGAGGAATTCACTATGTTGTGACTGGCGTTACTTGGGAGCTGGATTTCAGTCTGGGAAGATTCTTGCTGGAGGTTGTAGCTAATAAACATTGCTGGACTGAATTTACATGGTCTCCTGGAGTTCCTTGCACTAGGCCTGACACCACCACATGAAATACGGCTCAAACTCATTTGGCAAGGCACCTCCAAAATGGGTTGTACTAACCCAATTCTGCTTGGGTATTGAAATAAAACTTGAGGACTTGTGGTAGAATATGGGTAGAAGAATACACCATTATTCTTGTTTGGTTCATGCTTCCCCACCCCTATCTCCACTTCAGAGAGTTTGGAAGTTGAATCCATACAGCACGGTACACCTCTAGATATTAATATTACTTCCAGTGCAACATGTAACCTTTTTTTACCAATTATATTTCATATGGAAGGGAAAATCTCTCATATTCACCAGTCCTAAAAATATTCATGCATCATGCGAGGAATTATGCCAGTGGATTACTTAAAACAAAACAAAGCCAAACCATTCCTCTAGGAAAAGTTTGCACATTAAATTAAAAATATTAGGCAAATATTCTGACAATTGGACTCAAACTGACTAGCAGGAAAATGATGACCAACTGATAGAATGCAGAACTTAAAACAACTTGTGTTATTTATAACCATGTATATTGAACATTTTAATGCAATGGAGAGTGGATCACTTTTCCCAGAAGGTTAAACCTTGACAAAGTTCATACTTTACAACCAGGTTCCTGAGGAAGTACCTAGAAGAAGGAAGGTGAATATGTTATGGAATAGGCTGAGATGATATAATTCCACCCTTGGATCGTTTAAAAGAAAGACAAGAAGGTTACGAATGGACAGATTAGTTTAGTTCTACTCCATTTTTTCTGTGATATTTTTAAAAAGACCAATGGAAAATCCACAATTATTGTTATACACAACTTTCCTCAATATTCTCCACTTTATGTACTTTGATACTATAACAATATGTTTTTATGTGCATGTTTCCAAAAATACACTTCATGGATGGACCCATCTTCCCAATATGTAAAGTATTTGCAATGAAGTTTGGAGCTAAGAATGATGGTAGCTGTTAAAATTAATATTTCCTTGAGCATCTGTACTCTCATGGATTTAAGTCTGGTAGATTGCACCATTTCAGACTTAGAGGAACTCGTGGTCCCACAATTCCTTTTCTTTACTGTTCTTATCTGCACCTTTACCCACTCCCAAACTGAATGAGCAAGCAAGCAGTGAGACAGGAAGAAGTGCAATCAGTACATGGTATGACTTTCACTCTGTAGAGCAGGTATAGGCAAAATTCCGAGGGTTGCTTTGCTCAGCTTGCTCTCCCACCAGCCAATGGCTTTCTCAAAGGATAGTGATCTCACAGGAAACAGTAGAATGGATTGGGGAGGGGAGCTATTTCTAAGGTCTCAGGGTGGAAATGGGAAGCAAACCTTTTCCATTTCTTCTTTTAAAATCCCCTTCCCCTATAATTGCTCAATTTGAACTGTGGGATTTGGCAGAAAAATGATTGAGAAGGAGGGGGTTGGGTAGGAAGACGGGTTATCTTGTCCAAGATTCCCTCAGCCCTGGAACTAAACCTGGAACTATCATTCTATGGGTTGTGAAGGTCCATTATTGCTCTGGCCCAAATGACTATTCAGTTGAGGTTACTGGAAGTTTTAGGAACAGTTTGAAATAATCTTTGACTGAACTGAATACATATAGAGTAGCAACATCACAAATTAATAAACTGATTGACTCTATTGACCTTCATAAAATACAGATAAACCATTAGCAACATCTCCCACGCAAACATATATACATTTAATTTTAGATCTAACATATGAAAGGTAGGCAGATACATTAACAGCTTTAATTTATTGTCTGCTGCAAAAGCTATTTTTCCATGTTATAAAACCATGGGAATAATCTGTTTCCTAATCCAATATGTAATGGTGAGCTTTTATTATTGAAAGAGAATAGCAAAAACAGTAGTAACAAATACAAACATATCGTTAAAGCATCAACCTATAGGAAAGAGCTTTAGGTGTGATGTGAAGGTTTATTTGATTAAATCTTAATGCTTAAAGAATTCCAAGTGCTTTGCAATCTTGGCTGGCCATCCAGTGGGCCATTCCTGGTTGGATTTTGGGGATAAATTCCAAGTCTCCAAAGCATATGGGAGTCCCAGATGATCCACCACAGAACAGTAGATGCTGCAAGACCAACAAAAAAACATAGGATTGTTTGGGGGAAAAATAGCTCTTATATAGCAAATAAAAGCACTATTACTAAAAGACTACTGCCTCCCTTGATGCTGCTCACTGCTATATTTCAAGTATTTTATACTAAGAAGGAAGTCAATGGCTATACTTGCTCATTTTATTTTTTAATTAAAATATACATTACCCTTTTCCATTATTGTCAAGTAATTGTGATTCTCACCACAGCATCAGAAATAAACTCTGTTTCACAGTATTTCTGGAGTTAAGATGGTGCTACGATTCCACTGAGTTTGAAATGCACAATTATACACGCTCAGAGTTTGCCCTTTTTCTTTTTTTAAGTAAGGGCAATAGTGTTGGTGATTACCTTTGAAAGGGCTTTTCGGGGAGCTCCACGATGTATCAAGCGATACCTTGCCAGATTTGAAGCTGCTCTTCTGTTCTAGCCATGAACAGAGAGCTTGTTGCAAGTCCTTCTCTTTGCACGGCTATGGCCCAGGGGATAGGCCTTCTTAGCAACAGCCCCCATTTAACAGAGCACCTTCCCATTGGATGACCCTGATCTTGCTAGGATTTTTTTACATAAGCTGGAGCAGTTTTGCTTGGTCCTTGGATTAGATCAGTTTTAAGAGCACTAGATAAATGGGAAAGAGCCAATGATGCAGGGCCACTTTTGAATATCTGATTGTCAGAAATTCTTAGGATCAGATTGCTATTTGTAAAAAATCCTTCCGCTGAGTTGAATACAAAGCTAAATTAATAAGCTAATGTTCCTCTATTGACTGATATAAGATAAAAAAAAAAATCATTAACCTTGTCTTCCATCCTAAATGCATATGCATTCATTTTAGATCTAATGGTGTATGAGAGAAAGGCATGCTTTGCTACCATAGGAGTGAGACCACTATCACAAAATTGCAGTGTAATAATAGTTTCTTCAACACCGAGGTAAATGAAGAATCTCCTCCTTTCTCCCAGACATAGTAGAAATAGCTGGGAGGTGGGTGAATGGGAGGTTTCCTCCCTCTGAATCAGCAACAACTAATACTGACTATCTCAATGTCCAGGATTCCTGGATCATTACAGGAGGACATGACTGGGTATGGGCATTTGTTCTGAAAGGGCAGACTGTACCTGCTTTTCAGTGATTGAATCTCTTTTCCTATATATTGTCTGCATATACCAGTGTTGTCCAAACTTGGCCACTTTAAGATGAGTGGACTTCAACTCCCAGAATTCCCCAGCCAGCATGGCTGGCTGGGGTATTCTGGGAGTTGAAGTCCACTCATCTTAAAGTGGCCAAGTTTGGACAACACTGGCATATACCATCATATACCTGCCAAAATGCCACTATTAACCTTCTGAGATACCAAGTTCAATGAACTTAGCTTGTCCCATAGTGGTGATCCAATAGCCATCCCATGTGGCTGGAAATATGAGACAAGAAGTAAGGCCAGTCTCAATATTTTCCTCCTATCTTCTTTGAAGATGGCCTTTCCAATAATCTTTTAACATTAACGATGTTAAGAAGTGCTACGTGACTTGCCTTGTTCTCTTTTGCCCCACCCTTCATTTCCTTTTCCTTTTTGTATATAAACTTCTTAGACTCTGTACCTGACAACATGGATTATCTTGTTTTTATTGGCCTATGAGACACTTGGGGAATCTTTTCAGCTGAAGAGTATTTTATTTTGTGCTCAAGGCAGCTTAAATGGGGATCTCAATTCATTTATCCCCACAAAACCAAACAATGAAGTAGGTTGGGCTGGGAGAGAATGACTGGTCCAAAGACACCAAGTAAGTTTCTGGGGCCAAGGGTGGATTTGAACCTAGATCTCCTCAATCCTGGTCCAACCCCTTAACCATTACATCATACTGACACTCATATAAATGATTTAAATAAATCAATTTTTTAAGCAAATCTATTTTACAGTCCTGGAAAGCGGTCACTCTTGCCACAGTGTTCCAGAAGGTTCGATCATGAGAAGACCAGCTAGTAAACATGTGCACACATTTGTTATTCCCAGCAACAACTCTCATGGGCCAAGGCTTATGCAATATCTGACATAATAAGAAGAATTAATGGAATTGGGAATGGAGCTCTAAATACAGAATCTACTGAATCTACTGAGGCATTGCTGCCATTTCCTGAAATATATCCTTGGAAAATAGACTTAGTATATATGGTCAGACTGATTCATCCTTTAGAAAAGGGAAAATGGCAGAAAGTTAGAGGAACAACTGTGGCTATCAGCACCTACCTGTCAGCATGGCAGAGTGAGAAGAATGTGTGGCACATAATCCAAACCTCACTCTCTGTGATGGTGGATCAGGTCATGCTCTATATATCCTTCTTTGTTCAATTATAGTACTAGGAAAAGGCTAATGGCAGATGTTCACATGGGAGAGAAATTGCTCAGTTTCAGAAGAAGGACACTGCAGGATAGGCTGATTCTTGAAGTTCTACAGATATTTCAGCAGTCTGAGTTGTGTATTATTATGATAAATCAAGAGTGGTGGATGATATTATGTGGGCTTTCAGCTATTTGGTACATCAATTGAGCACTGAATTTGTCATCACCAAAACAATTATCTACCTCCATGTTGCTAACGTTATATATGAAGACATCATACTTGGCTAGCTCATATCTTATGAGTCTTTCTCATGTCAGTATTCTTCCTTAATAGAGGAGGTGAATGTGGCAAGTGATAATAAAACGGGGTCACAAAAAGTCCAACTTTCATAAGCTGTATTGACAAGCAGGATGAATGGATTATGCAACCTCCAAGATAACACATAGAACAGAATGGAAAATTCTGCCTTTCCCACTCATCACCTAAACAGAATATGAAGTATTTCCAGGCTTTAATATATTTTGCAAGGTCATTTTAAGGTATTTAATTCACTACTAGGTAATGACAGGCAGGCTAATGAGCCTCTATATACCTTGACATGAGCTCCTGTAATGGTATGTGGGAATGACCTTGGGAGACAAGGCGAAGAGATGCAGCCAAAGGAATGGTCAGATAAAAGTTGCTCAGCCCACAGCAGGAATGTGGGCAGGGTAAGTGGGTCAGAAGGGACCCTTTCTAGTTTCTTGGGCTGTAAAGGGGATGGGGAGAGAAATGTACTTTCAGACTTGTGAGATTGATGCCAGCCTTGTGAGGTAGACCAGACAGGAAACATGGCCAGATGAGCGAATTCTACTTTATTGTAAGGTTACATTAACCAAATCTTGCAAGTCTTAGGGTCCCTTCTGAGCCACTTGACCCACCAACATTCCTGCCATGGGTTAAGTTGTCTTTTATCTAACCGTTTCCTTGGCTGTGTCTCTTTGCCCTGTCTCCCAAGGTCATTCCCACATATCATTACAGCTCCCTTGTAACCAGCTCTACAAAATGAACAGCTTATAGTTAGGGACATTTCAAAATTAACAAAGGTAAGATATTTCCATCCTTGTTAATCATGACCTAGTGTGATGGATGCAGTGTGTGTGGAAATCAAATAACATTATTCTTCCTTCTGATTAAAGTTAAATTTATTAGCAATTGTAACTGGGGTAGAAAACGGAATGAGCCCAACTTCCAATTCTACCTCCAAAATTATATAGTGAGTGACTGCATTATTTGTGGATAGTTAATATCTACTAAGAAGTTAACAGTATTAATATAACTGCAATGCAATTAAAACAACCCTCCAAGTTTGCAATGCTAAGATTATTTCTGCTCTAATTAAATCATAGCTCTTTAGCAAAAATAAGAACAAAATTAAAATGTTGGAATCTTTTCCCCAACTGCTTTCAGCACTTTCCTTCTCCTGCTTCTCCTGTTGGTGAATATTGGTTTCAGGCCATCCTTGGCCATCCTAGTGAAGAGGAGAAGGCATATTGTCTTTGGTTAAGCATCTAGTAGGTCATGAAAGCTTTCAGGGCTGGCATTCTGTAACCAGCAGGATGCGAGATCTCCATATTAGAAAGACATAGCATATTATACCAGCAACAATGTGGGACACAGAACTTCCTTGGCACACATATTCTGACATTTCTGAAGCATACAGAACAAGGAACTGATTGGACTAGGCATACAAACCATTTACATGCTGAGAACATACATTTTAATTTTTTTTTAAAAAGAAATATCTGTCATTAGAGCATGAACTTTAAGCTTGAAAAGAACGTCAACAACTTATTACAGCCATCTTTAGCCCACTTTTCCTCCCAGGAGATGAATTCACTCCCCATATTTTGTCTCTGGGAATCCCCGGGGAATGACCAAAGCAAACAAATGTATTAGCGCTGAGGGAGGATAAATTCATTATCCAAATGTGGATCCTGAAGTAACTGACAGCACTATCCACCCACATTCAGACTGGGCATCCTGTTTTCCAATCAACAAGCACCCTCCATTTCCACATAGAAGAGGGTACTATCCTCAGGCTTGGGAATATGCCAAGGTTTGTAGTGGTATAAATAATTTGCAGAAGATCAACGTATAAGGGAGGGAATGTTCCTTAAGCAGCCCATTGAGAATGGAGCATGACCAGTGGGCACTAACTGCTGAACGTGGGAAAATGGAAAGGGAGTATTTCCATTCCTGAGCTCCTTGACACCATTTCTGGGTTGGCAGTGGAGTTCCCCAGACTTATGGTTCTGGGGGACTTTAATCTGCCTTCCCTGGGAATGGAGTCTGAGGTGGCTTGGGAATTCATGGCTTCCATGACAGCCATGGGCCTATCCCAGGTCATCCAGAGCCCAATTTAGGACAGTGGTCACACTCCTGATTTGTCGGAGCAGCAGCAATGTGATCTGAAATTAGGGGAGCTTTCAGTGTCGCCTTTGTCATGGTCGGATCATGTCCTGATTTCTATGGGTTTCTCTTGTGCCACTCCTTGAGGATCATGGAGTTCACTGGATCCTCCAGTTCATGGAGGAACTGAGGGAGATGAAATGGGAGAAGAGACATCTAGAGCGCCGCTGGCACTCAACAAAGAACAAACTTGACTGAACATGGTTAGAGCCGCTATTAAGGCCTACCTTGTGATAGTAAGGGCGGTGAAGCATCAATACTTCTTTGCTTTATTGCATCTACAGATTGCTATCCTGCAACCCTGTTTCAGGTAAAAAGGGCCTTCCTGGGTAAGGGGGCACAGAGAAGCTTTTATAGGGGTGTGCAGAGGAATTTGTACAGCGCCTGTTGGATAAAGTCACTCAGATTCATTCCCAGTTGGATGCTGGCCTTGTCACAGGTCCAGAGCTGGTGCCTGGGGAGGAGTCTTGCCCAATTCCAATGGGAATGGTTTGAACCTGTTGGACTTGAGGAAGTGGACAGGGTCCTCAGGACAGTGAGCTCGGCCCCTGATCTTTAGATCTATGCCCCTCCTGGCTTGTTAAAGTGGCCTGGGCAGTGTCATGTGAATGGGTTCAGGTGGTGGTCAATTCTTGTTTGAGTGATGGGGTTGTTCCTTCACCTCTTAAAGAGGCCATGGTTCACCCCATCCTCAAGAAGCCATCTCTCAACCCCACTATACTGGACAATTTCAGTCCAGTATCTTACCTCCCCTTTTTGGGGAAGATGATAGAGAAGGTCGTTGCACAATAGCTTCAAAAGACCTTGGAGGAAGTAGATTATCTGGATCCTTTTCAGTCAGGATTCAGACCTGGGTATAGGATGGAAATGGCATTGGTCACACTTTTGGATGACCTCTGGCATGAGTGGGATGGGGGTAGTGTATCCATCCCTGCCCTGCTTGACCTCTTGGCAGCTTTCAATACCATGGACCATGGTATCCTTCTGGATCAGCTCATAGGACTGGGAGTGGGCTGCACGGTGTTGTGCTGATTCACCTCCTTCTTTCAGGGTCGATTCCAGTCAGTGTTGATCAGGGAGGAGAAGTCCTGCCCTCGGCCCCTACTATGTGGAGTGCCACAGGGCTTAGTACTTTCTCCTCTCCCTTTTAACTTTTACATGAAGCCACTGGGTGAGCTCATCCATCACCATGGGGTGAAGTATCATCAATATGCTGATGATACTCAATTATATATCTCCACTCCTAGCGAATTAAGCGATGCCATGAACGTCTTATTCCAGTGTCTGGAGGCTGTAAGAGTCTGGATGGAGAACAACAGGCTTCAGCTGAACCCTGGCAAGACTGAGTGACTGTGGTTTTTGGGGCCCACTGGTTCCAGGGCTATGCTATCTTTGGTCTTGGATGGCATTCTGCTACCCCAGACAGACCCAGTGCGCAATCTGGGGGTCTTCCTAGACTCATGATTCCTGCTCAATGAGCAAGTGGCAGGCATGGCTAGGAGGGCCTTTGAACAGCTTTGTCTCGTGCACCAGTTGTGCCTGTTCCTGGATCGGCAGGCCCTGCTTACAGTCACTCATGCCCTAGTCACCTCCACCTGGACTACTGCAATGTGCTCTACATTGGGCTGTCCTTGAAAAGTATCCAGAAGCTTCAGCTGGTACAGAATGCAGTGGTGCGGGCAGTTATGTGCGCTCTGAGAACAGCACATACCACATCTCTGCTCCGCAAGTTGCACTGGCTGCCAGTTTGCTTCTGGGTCCAGTTCAAGGTGCTGGTTTTAACCTTTAAAGCCCTTCATGGCATGGGACCAGGCTATCTGAGGGACTGCCTCTCCCCAGTTATATCAGCCCACCCCATCAAATCTTGCAGAGAAGGCATGTTGTGGGTACCATTGGCCAGGGACCTGAATTTGTGGGGAACCTGAATTTGGTGGTCCCAGGAGACATGCCTTCTCTGCTGTGGTGCCTTCCTTATGGAATATCCTTCCTGCTGAGATTAGATTAGCCCTATTCCATTTGCTATTCCAGAAGGCCCTCAAGACCTGGTTATGTGATCAGGCCTGGGGCTCCCAGGGAACTGGAGACCTGCTTAGATGGCTCCATTTCTGAGGGGGCCATTTTTATTCTCCTTTCCCTATGGTTTGTATACTAGTTTTTATGATATTTATTAATGTGGTTTTTATATTTTTTATGTTGTTTTTATATTTGTTTTTATCTGATTGTTGTATGCCGCCCAGAGTCGCTTTTGGTGAGATGGGTGGCTATATAAATTTGCTAAATAAATAAAATAAAATAAAATAAAATAAAATAAAATAAAATAAAATAAAATAAAATAAAATAAAATAAAATAAAATATTGTAAAAGTGGGCATTACTGGTGGCTGGTGGGGTGGAATGCTAAAATAGGAATATTTCAGCTTGGAACCTTTTATTGAAGAGCTGACAAAGCAAGTTGAGTTCTGCTCTCTTGACACAAATTCTGAAACCAGCTTTATTTTAGGACCCAACTGAGTTTACTTAGCACATGAATGTATACAGATTGACAAAGCAGAAAGCAGGAAGACTAGTGAATGCTGTACCTTTCACTATTCCTCTCACTCCATGGATATTAGATTTGTCAGGGAGTCCAACTACAGTAGCAATCCTCGCCTTACAGCTGGTTTAGGAATAAAGACCCTTTACAACTCTACAGATGTTTTGACAAACCCAGATGTAAGTGTGAAAATCTGTACTTGAAATAGAATCTGATCTCTTCTCCATGCAGACTGGCAACATGGGAAAGGTGCAAATATAGTGATTCTTAAGTTAGAACTAATCTAATAGTATCATTTTTGAAGCAAACAATGATCCTTTGTGAGTTGCTTTTAAATTACCTTTGGAAATTGTGAGAGCAAATGCTTTGCTTTGAGTTATCAGTATGGAATCTGTTTTATAATTTGATTCCTTTCCTGTCCAAACTCTGCTTCCACCATAGAATTATTTCAAGTGGTCTAGGAGTGAATGAAGCCTCTGAAGCGTGATGCATTGCTAGCTTTAGAAAAGCCAAAAATGAGTGTTGCGCAAGAAAGACCGTCTCTGCTTTTTTCTTCCTACTCAATCTCATTCAGTAAGATGAAAGAACATTTGCTTTAACATTTCTTTAAAGGAAATGAAAATTTGGATGAAATGGTCTTGGGTGGAAGATGGTGTCTTTGCCCTTAGGACAAAGGAAGACATGTTCATGAATATCCTGTCTTTTTGCTGTTCAGTCTATGCCCAACTGTGTGGCAGCTTTCCTGGTCTCCCATACTTCCATTAAATCCTTAGGGAAGACATCACAATGGAACTACCCCCAGCAGGCTTTTGCAGACTGTGAAATAAGGGCAGCTGGGAAAGCTTCAGAGGGATAGAAACATCACCGAGAGAAATTTGAAAAGAACTCTCAAGCATTCTGAGAATAAGGTAGTAAAAACAGAACTGTGTTCCGAAGGGAAGATAATTGCAAGGCAGATTTCCACACAGAATTATTATTCAACAAATAACTTTTACTAGGCACTGGCCAGACTTTTGTACAGTTTCATAATGAAAGTTGCAAGATGCAAAGAAACATTGGAAAAAAATGTGCAAAAATGAGTTCAAGTACAATATAGGTTCAAATATTGAAACACTAAAGAAAAAACTTAACCCACTTAAAAGCTAAATTACTAAATTACTGAGTGAATAAAGTAGTAGAATGCTACTCTATTAAAATTTATTTATTTATTTATTAAATCACATTTATACGGCTGCCCATCTCATAAGAAGCGACTCTGGGTGGCGTACAACAATCAGTAAAAACAACAAATATATAAAAAAGCAATCATTATAAAATATAAAGTCATTATTAAAAATGGAAACAAAAACACTATAAAAATTTAAAATATAAAATACTAGATTACTAGTCTACCAAAATACTAAAAGGCTAAGACACTATCCATGTTAGACCAGTATTGAAAATTCATTACATTGCTTCAGATAATAATACAATGAACTACAAATATTTAATAAAATCAATATAAAATCCAATAAAAGGAATACCATAGATTTCTATCTTCCCACATGTTGAGCTCCTCCTTATTACACTGCTGTATTCAGCAAGCTGGGTAACAAAATTTTGCTACTTATCATAAGACTTATCTACAAGTAGATAGTTTATGTAAAAAACATCCAAAGCATCTGGGATTTTTTGAAAAACTATGTAATTATGGATGCCCCTATAGAAAAGCCAGTACAAAACAACAGCAACCATAGGATAGTGATCTAGAGGGCACAGTGTTCCTCACATAGGCACAGTGTTTCATTTAAAATATGTTCTTATATTTACACTTTAGAATAGCTGAAGGGAGCTGTTTAAAAACATACAAAGGAGGATGTTCTGTGGTTCTGAAAAGTTTTTTTCAGATATCATGCCATTTGGAGGTTATGTAAGCAGATCACAGCTGCTATACCTGCAGAGATTCTATCCAGATCTTCTTCCATGCCTACATCTGTAAGTCTTTGCTTCAGGAACTCTCTCGCTCAATAATAGCCTGCTCCCCCAACGTCTGGTGGGAAAGACCATGCTGCAGCATATTCCGCTATCCCTTCAGTTTCTAGGAAGCAAGAAAGACTCTTCCAATGTTAAAGGGGCCAGGCCTTGTGATGAGAAGTTCAGGTTTAACCAGAAACTAAATATCCTCATCCAGGCCCTAGTTCCAACCATTATTAGGCACACCACTACATGGAATACTGAATTGAAAATACACTT
This sequence comes from Liasis olivaceus, assembly GCA_030867105.1. Taxonomy (NCBI): domain Eukaryota; kingdom Metazoa; phylum Chordata; class Lepidosauria; order Squamata; family Pythonidae; genus Liasis; species Liasis olivaceus. The sequence goes on along the minus strand of CM061350.1, from coordinate 125,077,845 downwards.
CACCACTTGGGAAACTTTTCTTAGAAACGTGAATAATCTCAAGTGTTTTGCTTCCTAGAGGAATTCATTCTGCTTCCTAGAGGAATTGGGCTAGGAAGTTGGACACAAAAAAATGTATAGGTAGTTGGAATATGTTGAACTTCTGTTGTGTAAAACACAAAACAGCCCTGATGCTTCTCTGAGCTTTCTGGGCTGCATATAAACAGTGCGTTGCCATTTTGAGATGAGTAGAAATCAACCTCTGTTTTCTAACCTCTTTGCTCCAAGCTAATTAACATAAATAATACAATAAAATAAAAACATCATTAATAAAATCACAATTACAGAAATATATTAAAACTATAAAACGCAATATAAAATACATAGAATAACAACAGGTAACATTACATAGGGGAACACAGTGGCGCAGTGGCTTAATGACACTGAAAGTTGCTGGCCAGAAATGGTCGACACTTCAGTGGTTCGAGCCCAGCTCTGCATAGCAGAGCGAGCTCCTGCTTCCTCCCCAGCTCCTGCCAACCCAGCAGCTCGAAAACTTACGTGAGTAGATAAATGGGGACTCTCACCCTGGTGGAAGGAAAAATGCTGGCAATGCTTGCATGGGAGACGGGACCAAGTTGCTGGTAACGTGGAAGCCGCGCACGCCCGAAAAAGGCACAAAGCAACGGAAACCCCGCCTCCTGCACTCGCCAGCTGGGCTCTGCACTAGGAAGAAGGCAATGGTAAACCACTTCCGAAACACCTTGCCTTGAAAACTGCAGGGACTCGTCCAGGCAGTTGCCGCAGAATCGGTAACGATGGAGTGCGGATAAAAAAAAATTACATAACTTCAGACTTAAAAGGATCTGAAATATCCTCTTAAAACAGAGTTCTTATAGAAGAAATCAGGAGTATAAAAGTACTTTTTTTAGCGACTTCTTAAAACAAACCAGGGAGAGAGTCATCTGAACTTCGAGAGGAAGAGAGGAAGTAGGAAGACCAAGGGAGGAAGCAGGAAGATCTTTTCCTTAATAAATTCCAACCAGGCCTCCTTCCAGGTCAGCATCTGCAATAAACCCTTCAAAGATGATTGGAGCTCCTGATTTACAATCTATGGTGGAAGTGGCTCCTTCAGGTAGGCATGACCCACACCATTTAGGGATTTCTGTGAGAAGGCATGGACCTTGAATTTGATTTGGGCATCTAGGGCCACCAATGCAGCCTTGCCAGAACAGGTGTCATAAGCTCTCACCAGAAACATCGAACAGAAGCCTGATCTATACATTTTGGACCTGCTGCAATTTTCAAGTTTCTTTCAAGAGCATCCCCCTATAGACTATATTACAATAATCGAACTGAGAAGTAATCAGTGCATGGATAATCACAGGCCAAATCAGACTCTTCCAGGAAGGGATGTAGCTGGTAAATCAATTGCAGCTAGAAATAGATGTTACCTGTTTTAGCCTGTTACACCTCATCTGGTCTGCAGTCTAGCCAAGGGAAATGCCCACCAAAGAGGCTGGTATAAATGATGAAAATGGAAAGACAAAGAAGAATTGATACTCATTTGCTTATACTCTACAACTCCTGATGATCACTCTCAGAGGCTTCATACAGATTGTAAACAATATAAAGACAGAATGGAACCTTGCAGATTACCCCCCAACCCAAGGACTGTGAAGTGGGGCACAAATCCCCTAAGACAACCGTTTGGAATCTATCTCAAGGTAGGAATGGCCTGCAACCACTAACGCTTTAAGGCAGTACAGGGGAATATCATGGCAGATGGTAAAGATCCAAAAGCACAGACAGCGAAGCTCTACCATGTTTTTTTTTATTTATTTATTTAGTGGATTTCTCCCCCGCCCATTTCCCCCACAATATGGGGATGTTGTGCTCCTTCAACAGATCATCCATCAAATGACGAATAGATCTCTGTGCTGTGCCCAGGCCTGAAACCAGACAGACATGCTTAAAATAAAACACCTGCTTGAATATCTACCCAATAATGATTCAAGTCAGGTTTTTATGTCCTTTCGATTATACCCTGAGTTGGGTTTTAGTGCAGTTTAACTATTGCTGCTGCTCCCTGCAAAAGAGATATAAAGATTGAAGGGCCCTCTATAGACCTATCAATGATAGTGATAGGATCACTGCATCATTACATATAGTAGCAAAGCTGTGTGTGTCCCTGAAATATCTGAATAATGAAGTTCTGTTTAACTTAGATGATCAACCATGGAATTGTTATATAGAAATCAAATAACAATGGAGCAATAATATAGCCTTATATAACCCCTCTTCTAGAAGGGATTCAATCAGAAAGCTGACCTATTGCATTATATCTTACCTTAAGTTTAGCATTCTTATAAACTCTGCATCTCAAGGAGTCTTGTCTATAAATATTTAATCAGATCAGTAGACTCTGGATTACTCATTAAATTCTGCTGCAACCCTACTACAGGCAGTCCTTGGTTTATGATAGCAGTTGGGACTAGAATTGCTGTCGCTAAGCGGCATGGTCATAAAGTACAACATCATGTGACCGTGCTACTTAGCAATGGCAATTCCAACAGTCCTGATTGCCATTGTTAAGTGAATCACTGTGGGTCATTAAGCAAGATTATTATGTGGTTGCCATTTGTGACCTCCTGCCGGCTTCCCCACTGACTTTGCTTGTCAGAAGCCAGCAAAGAAGGTTGCAAATGGCGACCCCAAGACTGCAGAGACACTGTGACAGCCGGAACTCCGAGGACTGATCATAAGAATCACTGTTCAGCGCTGTCGTAAGTTTGAATGGTCACTGAATGAGTGGTTGTTAACTGAGGACCACCTGTATATTGTTTACAATCTATAGGAAACCTCTGAAAGCAATCATCAGGAGTTGTAAAGCTGGGTACAACCTATGTGCAGATGACTATCAGGTCTTCTCCATTCCATCTTCCATTTACTAATTCGCTAGTTGCTATTATGTCTAACAGAATGGATAAAAAGTACTCTGTTTTATAAGAATCAATTGGACAATGGATAAGTCAATTACTCTACCCCACCCCTCCACTCCCCGTGGCACAGCTTTTTCAGCTGGCATCCTCCATCATAACCAGGCATATCCTAAGCCCCAGAAAGCCATCTGTGTAAAGGTCACGGTAGTTGCTCAATTACAGGCAGTCAGTTTATTCGGAGTGAACACAGTGACGCTGAAGATTTTAATCAACAGGTTCAAGAGATGATTGCAAGATTTTTACAATTCCAAGGGCAGGATGGGGAAACAGTAGAATGAAAGAATAAGAGCTTAAAAACTGACCTGTAAAATGACAAATGTATCATAAATACAGGAGTTGATAACTAGCGTAAAACCTCTGTCATTTAGCTTGAATAACCAACTACCTTCTGCAAGGGTAGCTAAATTATATTTAGCTTGTATGCATAAAGGAAACTAAGCAGTAAAATTAAGTCAATTACATTTTTCATCAAACCAGGAAGGCAGGGAAGAACAACTTTTGGGGATAAGGCTTCCACTTAGCTTTGTATGAAATGCCAGAGGAAGACTCCCACCATGAATGGAGCCAGACCTGGAAACAGGGCAAGGCCAAGGCCATTACAAATAAATTAATAAATCCAATGAATAAATCAAATAAAAACTGTCATTGCTCCATTTTAAATGTGATCTGCAGCTATATTTTATGCTTTTAAAGTAGCACTGTATAAAACTTTATTCAGGCTTCCAAATCCGGGTTGCAAAGACTTGGACAACTCTCCATATTAGAGTCTGCTTTATCTCTTTGCATCTATCTAGGGTCATCCAGATTTATGCAGTCCAGATCTGGTAGCCCTAACTTTAAAAAGGGTCAGCGAAGGACAGCAGGCTGTACAAGACTATTGTGCAAGGAGAGGTAACTCCTCTGCCTATAGCCCCAGAATATGTGTTGCTTCACACAGGCAGCATAACTGCAGCATGTCTTGAGCATCACACATCAAGCCACTATGACAAATGCACACCAAGGGGAAATCATATAAATCAACTCAGACCTTGTCAGTGGAATCTATTTAAACCTTATGATAACCCAATTATCAAATGCAGAAGATTCATGTGGTGTCTATGTATAGGTGAACAAGGCCTAAGTGACCTGTAGATGCCTTCCATACCATTCAGGTGGCACTGCATTATTGTTTAAGTAAACAACCAGAAGATCAAAATTACTGAAGACATAAAAAGGGCACTTGACATTTCTGCTCATTAACTAGCTGATGAGTCTAACTCATTTGGCATTAGTTCATTTATCGTCAGCACATTGTCCCGTGTATCTTGTCAACACAATGAACTTCACCCCAACATCACCTTGAGCTCTGTTGATGGCTCATCTCAGTAGGAAGGAAATGGGTGGGCTCCATCAGTGGCCAGTGTCACTTCATGTGTGTCACACAGAGCTGTTGCCAGAGGTCCAATCACTATGATATTGCAGGATTAGCATTTCATGCACCAGACAGCCAGATAGCAAAACCCATTATCAGCTTCCCACCTTCATTTGGAAAAAAAGTTCAATCTTCACCAATCAATGCAAACCCAAAACTTTTCTGAAGAACTCTTGGGATAGGGGTGGCATATTAATGTATGTAATAAATAAATAATTAGACAACTTTCAGTAGGCTTTAATAATACATTTTAACAATAAAACAAACTAGGGATGATGATCTACAGAAACACAGAATTTCTTAGGGATGCTATCTGGAAACTAGTTTTAATCTTTTCATATAGTGGCTATTTTCAAAAGAGAAGCTTATTGTGGTAGTCACCATATGCATACTGCCTTTCCTATGCTGTTCTAACTCTTTTCTTTTGCCATTTGTGATTATGGACAGAAAACCAACTAATTCTATGGCATGCTCTATATCATGCCAGGCAACCTTTCACAACCAGGGTCTGCACATTCTCTTCTGGCACCATTTTATGTTTTATTTTTGTGTAACAACCTGCAGTTTTTATTGCCTGCCTGCCTGCCTGCCTTCCTTCCTTCCATATTTTGGGGAGGTATTAGAAGTTTTAAATTTAATTAATTAATGTTTTAAACCATTTTTTAAAATCCTTAAAACAATAGAAAGCCATACCATTTGGACTGGAGTGTTATGCAGGCTAAAACTGAAGGTTTTCCACTCCTGTTGTACGTAACTACTAGGTAACAGATGTTGACAGCTGCCAGATGGAATTATTGTTATTATTGCTATTATTATTTATTCTACTTGTATACTGCCAAATCAAGAAAGTCTCACAGCAGTTTATAAATATACTGATAAACAACCATACAATTAAAACATCCATGCTAAAAAGAAATCAATTATTTCAATATGTATAAAATAATAATAATAATAGTAACAACAATCAATAGATAACATTATATAATAAAGGTACAAAAGCAAAAAGAAAACGAAACAATTAATTTTAAAATAAAATAGGAGAAGATGTTAACAGTCAATTCATCTCCAACACTCTGTGGACAAGTTTTAAGTAACTTCTGGAATGTTCAATCTAAATTCCTAAGGGCCTTACTTGGTAGGCTCTAATGTGTACCCAATCCCATTGCACTATGCACATAATGTAACTGCTTACGCTAATTTACTTTGAGACCCTTTGGGTTCCTGAACACTTTGAAACAATTTCACATTCATGTGGTCTAAGGGAATAATTGTGGACCTAAAGTCTATGGCTTATCCTCACAGTATCACTGGACTTCAACAAAGATGGCTCAGAGGTGAAACAATGAAACTTTGATATAGATTTCATGAGGGATCTCTTCTAATCCAAATTTATTTATTTATTTAACATATTTCTATCCTGATGTGGTCAAAAGGCTCTCAGTGGCTTATATATCTATAGCTCTGATTTTGTCACTAGAACTTTCCCAGGAGCCTCCATTCTTTCAGATACCTTTGTCATTACATAAGAGAACCTTCACCCTTGGCTACATATAATTTGCTACCATTTTTATTTCTACAGACAATGATACTCCTCTGCAGGAACATTTGTGCCCTGCCCACTGATGAAAGTTAAACCAATAGCCCATATTTTCCTACACTGCCATTTTTATTCTCTATGGCATAAACACCTGGGACATATCTGCACTCACCATTTATTTAGTTATTTAGTTACTTAGTTATTTAGTTATTTAGTTATTTTCAGGCTTGTATGCTGCCCATCTCCCCCAACGGGTGACTCTGGGTGGCTCACAATAATAAAAAAGAAGAAAAAACATAGGTCTCTTCGAACATGGCTAAAATCTATAAATAATTAAAAAAATATATATTAAAAATGCCCTAAAAACCGCCTATGATTTTAGCCCTAAAAAACCTGTAAGATGCTGGGGGGGGGGGGGGATAACACATCATCCCACCAGCCATCTCCACAGGTGCGGGCCCCCCTCTGGCCCCCAGGCCTTCTGGCAGAGCCAGGATTTGAGCCCTTTCCTGAAGGCCATGAGGGAGGGGGCACACCGGACCTCAGGAGGCAGGATGTTCCATAGAGCAGGCGCTGCAGCAGAAAAGGCTCTCTGCCTAGACCCCACCAATCGAAATTCCTTGACTGGTGGGGTGTGCAACTTGCCCCTTCTGCTGGACCAAGTGGGGTGGGCTGAAATGACCGGGGCGAGGTGGTTCCTCAGATAACCTTATTTAAGCTGCTCCTGTCCTGTGTTCATGCCAGCCTGACTGTAAACCAGGTGAAAAATAATCCTGTCCACACTGACACACTTTAGCAACAGCTTGCATGGTCCAGACTCCAGGCTACCATGTTCTCCTATTAGATAATTCCCTTGCTGCTGTTCTTTTCCACTTTTCTGTTCTAGGAAAGCAATGCCAACTCATCTCTTTCTTGGATATATCTTCCTCGATATACATCCTTTTATATCTAAGATATATATATCTATACACATACATACACCCACCCACCCACACAATAACATGAAACATATATATACAAGGTTAAAGCACCAAAATGCCCGTATATGTAGGCAGAATAACCAAATTTAAAATGAAAATTCTCATCTTTCCACTCTGTCCACTCTAATAGGTTCTATACCTCCCTTTACCAACACTGCTGAAATAGTGGGTTAGAATCCTGCTTAGGTGAAGGTTACCAGTTTGAGCCCTGGCAGAAATTTATACATTTAATTACAATTTTTATTTTCCTAAGTAGCTAGTTTCTTCCTCTTTTTTTTTTTTTAATAAGTCCATGGGTACACTGTTCTACTTTTTTCCCCAGTTACATGATAATAGAAGATTCTCACCTTTAGCCATTTTCAAACCACAGCTGGAAAATGTGGCTAGAGGTTGAATTTGCCATCACAAATTTGAGGGATGTAAGTAAAGGCCAAAGTCCATTTCTGCTGTCAAACAATAGCTGCTGTTCCATTCTACTGATGGGGCAACTAGGCACTGCTGATAAGCCTCTTGCTTCCCTTGCCAAAATATTGTGGAAACTTATGTGACCTCATCCTTTATCTCTTTAGCAAATGAGTAAACACAAATTTCCAGGAGTGTAGCAAAATTTTGCACAACTGCTACTGCACTATATTAAAAACACTTTATAATCCCAGTAGAAAACAAGTTCCCTGGAAACACTCTAGGCACAATCTCATCACATGTTAAACCATGTCTATCCAGGTGCAGAATGCCAGGGAGATGTCCTCAAAGCAAATATTCAGAGACTGTTAAGTAAACCAAAAGGACAGAAGTAAGTATTCCTTCAGTTCTGGGAAGGGAGACAGTATTAAGAAGATACTCAGCCTAATTCCTCCCTGACTCACTGGGATATAAGAGAGAGGGAAGGAAAGGCACAGACTTGCAAGATTCTATTATTATATCTGGTCTCAGTAAAGTATAGTTCTAGTCTTCCCGTGGAGTTGGTCTCCTGATCTTGTCTACCTTGTAGGTCTGATATCAGTATTAACCATCTTAACATTTTAGCAATTGTTAAATCAGCATGTCAATATCTCAGTAGCTTATGATAGACCAGTATAGGACTACATTCATATTACAGTGAAATATGTTTGCAATTTAGTTCTTATATACATCATAGTCTAACTCCTATATTCTGAGGGCCAGTTTGGTGTAGTGGTTAAGGCACTAGGCTAGAAATCAGGAGACTGTGAGTTCTAGTCCTGCCTTAGGCACAAAGCCAGCTGGGTGACCTTGGGCCAGTAACTCTCTCAACCCTAGGAAGCAGGCAAGGGCAAACCACTTCCAAAATCTTGCCAAGAAAACTGTAGGAGCTAGTCCAGACAGACACCAGGAGTCAACATTGACATGAAGACACACACACACTCCTATATTTTTTCAATCTATTTTATTCAGTTTATTTTCTTTTACTCTGCACAATTTACTTAAGCTGCTTTTTATCTCATCCCTTTTTTTTTTTTGCCCTCTGTAACATTTGTCATGGAACTTATGTAACAATTTGGTCACTGACAATAATAAAGGTTATTATTGTCGTTATGATTACACTTATGATTATAGTAACTGAATTCAGCAATCCTGTCAAGTTTCTGGAGTCCATAGGCAAGGTCCGCCTTTTAAGCAACATTTAAATACACTGTTTGATCTTCATTTTGCAACATTAGACTGCACAAATCACAGCCATATCATACCCTATCCACACACTCCTTTCAGACAAAAATCATTTGCTGTATTATATTCTGGGGGAATGCTGATTTTACCTTAATTATATGCTTATGGTAACCAGTAAGCCAAAGGTATTTGCACTGATGCTTCAGTCTTGCAGAAAGAATCCATAACTGAAAGAAATGTTTCTGAATGACTATACTATTTTGCTGCTAGAGCAACATTCCTCACTGGCCTTATATCCCAAGAAGAAGCTAAGACTAGATCATTTCATTGAATACTTCTTTCCACTGACCAACCCTTAGGATAGTCATGATTATGTGTTTGGTAGAGAATTCTTGATTACCAGTATAGAAAGTGATATGGAGGGCTCATTTTAATATATATTATATTGGCAAGGATTTCTGGGCATATCATGCAAACATGTAGCTAGGAAGAACCTTGGTGGGGTTGAGTTGCAGTCTGAGATTGGCATAGTTTGCCAGTGTAGCTATATGCAATTAAGTTTCAAGTTAAGAGAGGTACTCCAAGAACAAGATAAAATCAAATTAAGACCCTCTTGCCCTGTTTTAATGGCTCCTCTGTGTTGAAGAGTTAGGCTGTCTTTGTGTAGCTTTCTTAACCTCCATTCTCCATAATGAAAGTATTTTTCCAATTCTGATGGATGATTCTGCTATTTATCAAATCCGTCTTCTAATGTGCACAAATAAAAGAGTCTCTATTTCACTCTCTCCCTACCCATAGGAGAATAAGATACAGCCAGCAAAAACAAGAGGCATGGCTAGGTTTCATGCTAGAATTAAGGATATGAAAAAAGAGGCAACAAATACATTAGGAAAATTGCTGCCAGAGTAGGTTATTCAGGTTAGATTGTCCAGGGAGAAAGTTAATATGTTCCCTAGCCATTATAGAAGGCTTTCCATGACAGTGCTGCCATTCATGAAATGCTTCTATGGTGCCAATAGCAAATATCTTATGGCGTTTTCATTTAATTTAATGGGAATGCTGTGGGGCCCTCATATTTCATGCCTTGGGATCACAGAACTGTGCACTATACATCTTATTAGTTAGCATATACAAATGCTGTTTGTATAAACTAACACCCACTGTTAATTGCAGTTCCTGTTAGTTAAACTTTTGCATCTTTTTTTTTTTTGCCTACCATGTTTTTTCAGGATGAGAAATAACTAGCCAAATATTTTGATGTTTCTGTATTAAATAAAGTTTAAACTTTATTCAAAGTTATCCTGCATTTCCTACTGCTTTCAAGGTGGCTCATATGCTGATGTTCCTAGCCATTGAACATACATTAGAATGAGCCAAATCTCAATAAGAAGGCCTCTTTAATTTGGCATCTTCAACGAGCAAAGTTTGAGCAGATGTTTATGGTGAGTTGTAGAGTGCCAAATACTTTTGAAGGAGCTTAATTGTATTTGTTTAGGGACACTGTAGCTGGCAGTGGAGCTGAATGCCTGGAGTGTGATCATCACAGACAAAGAGGGCACATGTGTTACATTAGGACACAACCCTTCATCAGTCTTGACAGCAACATCCCACCTTCTCTCACAAAGAGCTCTAGATAGCTCCTATACATGTCCTCCTATAAGAAAAATATCAGACTAGGGAGAGGTGAGAAAGGGAAGTAGTTCTGAGGCTGACAGTTCTGGTTGCTAATCACGGGGAACAATTTTACAAAGGCTCTTCCATCATAGTTTTTTTTGCAGGAAAGATATTGAAGTAATATATCGTAGAATAAATGTTGTGTTCTTTGCTAGTTCTCTCTCCTAGGAACAGGAATATTAAAGAGTTTCAACATAAGCTGTGAGATCTGAGGGTGTGTCATATTTGATGATTGCTTATTGCGTCTTCCTCTCAAATTTGAAGATTTTGCTTCCAGAAAAGTAAGTAGGCAAATTAGTAAATTAACCACACCTGTCCCTTCAACTGTTTCTTAACTGAACATCTCTAATATCATTTTCATAATAATTAACTCCCAAACCATATGGGAATAAGTGTATTTTTTCCCTTCTTTCTCTTTTTTTTTTTTAGAAATCACCAGCTTCTCTAGCAACCACCCCCCTCAAAAAAATTATAGCTGAACAAATTCACCTGAAACTTGCCACACATGATCCCATTAGAAGGCACATGTTGCCTATGCACCTATCAAGGAATAAAGTCATTGGAAGTTGTCTTAAAATAGAATAAAAGTGCCCAGCACATTGTCTGTATCAATTTCTCCAAAATTAGGCAAACTTCACCCCTCATACAACTTAGTAAAAAGTGTGTGTGTGTGTGGGGGGGGAGTTATAAAAGTTTTCTATTTCTGGGGATGACCAGAGGGAGGCCCTGGGATTTGGATTTCCAAACAGAGATTTGGATTCAGGCTCTGAAGCAAAGAGGAAGGTCTCCAAACTGATCCCAAGTGAATTGGGCTACTTTCAAATTGGAAAATTGTGATTCAAGCTGAATGTTGCTACGGTTGAGGGCTGTTCAACAGTGGCACGTGTTTTGGGATGTGATGCTCCCATGCTGAAGGTCTTTAAACACAGACTCATACTTTCAAAGGCATTGGGTTAATAAGGGGAATATTGGACCAGCTGGTGTGGTCCATTATTGCATCTTTATTGATATTTGTACAATTTCTTGTTACAGCAGTTAACAAAGGAAATGCCCATGCTCTTGGCTATACTAAAGTTCAGAAATTACTATGTTTTTGGATAACTTATTTATATTTCATAATGAGGAGATACATCGATATCCCTACAGAGTAATCAGTTCAAGGCTGGAACCTGAGTTCCAGAAGACATTTATTTCCTTACTTTTTTTACTCACAGAAAATTGAATGGTGCCCAAAGTCAAGCATTTCCTTGTTATGCACTCCTATGCATTTTTACTTAGAAGTAAATGAGTAAGTGGGACTTTCAAGAAACATGCATGTAAGATGGCAGCCTACTAAGTCTTCTATCAAGAACTGAGACATTTATTTATAGAGCACAATCCACATGTTCTCCAAATATTGCTTCTAAATGGCCTCCTTGAATAAATGCAAGATGAAACTTTTATGTGACAATATAAAATTCTCATACATGGAATGATATAAGCTGCAGGGAAATCACTTGAAGACTAAATCCACTAATGACCCAGATATTACACTTTAATTTATTGATAACTAAATAATCAGAGGTTTTTTACAGGCTTCTAAAGCCCTGACAATTTTGTATTGTGCACTTCTGCATGCACGCTGACACAAACAAAAACAATAATAACAGCTGAAATGTAGTTAGGAACACAATTGAGAACATCTGTATAGTAAGCAGAAATAAATTAGAAATACTGGAGTGTTTTGTAGCTGTGAAACTGGAGAATATAAAAAAATAACTGACAGCACCTGGATTAAGCAGTTATAAATAATGGATAAAGGGAAAAATAACATTACCCCCTGTGTAAATTCCTCCTCCTATGAAATATATTTTATGAATGTAGAATTACAGTAATAAATGCAATATTCGTTTTTCCCCATAGAAGTTCTACTTCACAGCTATAATGTAGTTTGAAAAAGCAATCATGACTATAATGTACTTTGAAAAAGTAATGACCAATACAGACAGTGTTTGCAGGATTTGCTGTTTCCCTAAAATAATTTTGCTTTAACTTTAGGAAAGGAGGACACCTTTTGCTATTGAATACTTCATTACAGTTTTGTACTTTTGCAAACATCAAACAAGTTGCCAGGGGAATGACCTGGATGCCACGACAACATATAGAACAAGGAGGATTGTACAAGTCTGATCTTCTGCAGGACTGATGGTTTAAAGAAAGCGAAGCAGTCATCTCAGGATTTTTAAAGGACAGCTAGTTATTAATGATTTAATTTATTATTGCTATATTTCCGTTTCTAGGGAGAAATAGAGATCCATATGGGTTACATTGCTCATGCCTTACAAATATCATGGGGAACTAGCGGTAAGAGAGAATCTATGAAAGTGGATTCATGACTCCATGGGACAAAGTGAATTTAACAAAGATTATTAACTAAATTGCAGGCTACTGCTTTAAGAATTGTACTGTATTAACTTTATCAAATGGATTCTTAAAGCAGCAAGGTTTGTTTATTTTCTTTAGGCTCATGAGGAAGGCTGCAAAAGGTGGCAAATGAATGAAAACCCAAGTGGTGCCAGGCTTCTGCTTGTATGGGGTCTGAAGCACTTCTTCTGAATCATTTTCAGAGGCCTGCTGATCAGGGCAGAGTTTTTACTGGCAAGTAATTCTCTCCTAAAACAACCCACCTCTCTAACAAATAAAGATGAAAATTCTTATGATGGAGTGTTGTGATAGCAGACAACAGAGCTCCCCTAGCAGCAATATCTTTGACAACTGTTTTGCTGATACTCATATAACGTTTCTTTAATTTCAATATTCACTAGCAGAAAGCCACTACTTTGTGGAGAAGCAAAAAGCAAGCAAGTTGAAGAGGAAGTCAAGCTAGAATCAAACAGCAACCCAGCAGATTCTAAATGAAAAGAGACAAGAATTCCCCTTCAGTTCATAGATAGAAAATGTCAGAAACATAAAAAACATTATGAAGTCAGGCAAAAGTCTGGAGTGCTTTTCCTTCATGATTAATGATTGGTCTGAAACAGGATGGGAAAGGTAAAGCAAAGTTCCTCTTGAAGTACCTTAAAAATGCCACAACTGGCAGCGGGGGTGGGGGTGGGGGGAATATTGCAACATCAATTTAAAAATAATAATAAAAAAATCCCCTTCCACTATGATGTAAAGGTCAGGCAAGATTTGGGTGTTTTTAAATGCTGTTGTGAAGAAATGTTTATAAAGGTTAAGATGTCATGTTGTTTCAGAGTTATGGGTGTGGGAGGGGGGTCCTTGAGTGCCAGCTGCACCTCAGGCCACTGTGGGCTGTAAGACGCAATGACAACGGACAGCAGGAGGCTGGCAGATCACAGGCTATCGCTGGGGAAAATTGTACCTTGCTTCCCGAATAATGCAAAGGGGTATGAATATTTCAGAAGCAAAAAACAAAAACACCCTGTCTTAAAAATATGCCTTCAATAACATTGCAAAGGTCTAATTTAAAACCCCCAAAGCAGGAACATTTCCAGAGTTCAAGCTGACTCTCTATCCTTAACTCAATTTATTACGCCTCTCATTTGCAGTACAAATACATATGGTTTGCACAGGCACTATGAGCTACATTCAACCTGTTTGAGACATTGGTTTGCAACTGGGAAGGAAACGTTATCCGGCTGTTTAGGTATCTTTTTAAAGTATTAAGCACATATAAGAGTGCTTGTGGCTGAAAAGGTATGGAAACAGGTATTGCCATGGTACGTTTGTCTGTCTCCTCCAAAAATTCTTGGACAAATTTCTTCCTGGCTGGTACTGCAATTTTTGCAGACTTGGGCCTATTTAGTTACAAAGAGAAGCAGGGCCATAAGAGTATAGAAACTGCTTTGTGTCAGGCTTCATAACGGTGAGCAAACTCAAGGTCAGTGGTAAAAGATTTATTTCACATCCAAAAGTCTCCTAAGTTCAGTCCCCAAGTGGGACGTCTAAAACTCATGTTCTGATTTGGTATTACACAACTTCCTAAGTCTAAGTTCTCATTAAGGACAATTCAAGATGAATTGCAGAAGGCTGAACTATACTGCTCTCCTGCAGGAGAGGATGGTTTCAACATCATTTTAAGGTCATACTTCTAATGGGGATGTGATACAAATATCCACATGTCAATACAACTTTCAACCTTGCAGTTTAAGCAATATAAATTAAGATACTGGGTTTGTCTCAGTTTAAGGGCACTTATAAACTGAAACTGGCTGAAGATCTTCACAGCAGCTGCAGGATGCATCTTAATTAATAGTACCAGTTGCACTTTAGCTAAGCTAGCGCAACTTCCTTCTGTTCCGATATTGGATTTTTAAAAAAAATGTAAGCAAGTAACTCGGGCAGCCTTCCCATAGAAATTATTACTTATAATAGCAGAGCTCAGTTTCAGGTAAATGCATATGAGACAGCAGCTTTATGTTATCTAATGGAAATGCATGCTTAAAAAAAAAAAAGACATTTTTATTAAATATAATTTCATTTTAGCATGGCCTTCCCATTTATGTTAATCCGTCTGATGTAACAGAGATAGCTGGTAAAAGATGTGCCTTGGTGAGTCTGTGCCTATATGATCACACAGGGTTGACGTGCTCCAGATACCATCAGCAAAACAATGTCACCTTATGGGACCTTGAAGGCATGACTTCTCTGTCCCTGCCTTCTGGACAAAACAACCCCTGAGGTCAACGTGGCCCTAACCTTGCTGTCTTTTAGGAAAGCTTTAAAATCATGGCACTGGGCCAGGATGATTTGTGAACCATGTGGTATTTGGGTTCTTCTTTTAGTTCCCTGACATCTATTTAGTTGAAAGATTTGTACGGCTGCCCATCTCAGAACACAACTCTGGGCGGCTCACAACAACAACAAAACTACTACACCATAAAAACTATAAAACCGTAAAAACTAAAACAAACAAAAAAATTGTGGGTGTTATTGACTGCTTTCTGTTTGATTTTCCATGGCTTGTTTTTAAACTTCTATACTTCACCTTGAATCAAATATAATAACAACAACAACAACAATAATAATTAGTAGTAATCGTTTTCCTGTATACACCTTTTGGTTTAAATAGAAGGTGCTGTCATTCATTGCACATAATCCTGTGCATGTACAATTACTAGTGGATTATTGGATTATACATTATCTGAAAAAAAGCTTAACAACAAGAAAAGGTCATCAAAATGGATGGACATGGGAGCTAATAGTATTTGTTCTTTTAACAATTGCCAAAGAACAAAGCTGTTCTTTGCCAATTACTAAAATAAAGGCAATATGCTTAAGACTCATGAAAGCATGACAGTGGTATTATTTCAAACCAAAGGAAACTGTGCCATGAATGCTTCCCAACCAAGATCACAAATGCTTTATCCTAGCTTGCTTTTCTATTTTTCAGATAAGTACAAACCAGAGTCTGCTTGCATTTCTTTTAGAAAATCACTATTTCAAGTTACTAATCAACATGTACGGTGGGGGGGGGGGGGGGGGAGACATGGTCTGAAAATCTTCAAGAGTTCAGGATTATTCTTATCATGGCTTGCCATCATGTCTGAACAAAGGCACTACTGCCATACTGCTGTCTAAGACTCCTTCCAAGCAACCAAGCAACCAAGCAACCAACCAACTTGGTAGCCCTACATATTTAGAATGATTGTAATATAAGGCAGGGACATGAGCCGTCTAAGTATCAGAGTGGTTTTTGTTGGTGTTTATTCATGATTACATCATTCTAACCTATATTTGATAGCTGAGAAAGAAGCACGTCTTTGTTGAAGATTTAGTATTTCCCATCCCTTAATTAAGTAGCAAGAATTAACAATACAACTTTGCTTAGAGCAGTATTTAGCACTTCTCTATTAATGGGGTTTACCCACTGGAATTTTGCCCCTGCATAAAACCCACCAGTTTTATGTGGGGCATAAGAATTCCAACTCCTATTAGCTAATTGAACTGAACTTTTTTCAACACTCCATGTGAGCCAATTATAAGTCTTCTATGGCCACTGGATTCCATAATGCCAAAAAAGAAGATGAGGTGGTCCCTTTAGCTCTAGTAGTGAAGCCAAGAGAATTAGGTTTCAGGAGGACTTCATTTTTTAAACATTTTTTTAAAATGTGTATCTCTCTGTTTTCTGTTTCCAGAAGTGGGAAAATAAAACACAGGGGGGAATGTTCCGTAATCTATCTAAAAAGTCCACCTTAATAAGCAAAAGATGATCTAATAATACACAATACAGACTTTACATACACAAAGTTGTAAATGTAAGCATAACGTTAAAAGAAATGCCACAGCGATAACAAAAAAGTGGCTGCTAATTGCAAGAATTGCATAACTGAGCTCATGAACCTTAGACGTGCCACAATCATTTCACATCATGGGCAGATTGAAACAAGAAAATGACCTCTCCAGTAGACTTGATTGGTTGAGTGTTTCCACATAGCAAAAGGCACTTTTTCGGCTAATGGGGATATCACAATAATCAACACCTTGAGTTATTCAAGAGGCAAATGTTTGAAAAGCTCTTAGAAGCTTATGAAAAGTTCAGCATAACCCTCAAATCTCTGTTTACTTGCATCTCACTTGAAACATTAAATCACCTGCATTCAGCTTTGAAGTGATATCTGTCGCTGAATTATTATTATTATTATTATTATTATTATTATTATTATTATTATTATTATTTTTACTATGTTTGCTCTTAAATCCATTGCTAAAACATTTCAACACATTTGTGTTATGATACACCTGTTAAGAAAATGTTTGTTTTCTGCAATTATGCTTGTTTCATATTTGGTAATTACCTATTCTTTAAAGAAATGAGACTTCTGCATTCACCAAAATAAACAGGAAACAAAAATGGGAACAGAAGAGTCAAACAAACTTATGTTGATTGCTATAGAGCAGGGTTCCTCAACCTTGGCAACTTTAAGATGGGTGGACTTCAACTCCCAGAATTCCCAAGGCTGGCTGGGGAATTCTGGGAGTTGAAGCCCACCTATCTTACAGTTGCCAAAGTTGAGGAACCCTGCTATAGAGAACGTATGGTGTTATCACTAGGGATAGAGCCAGAATTAATTTCTTTTTTTTCCCCCAGTTTTTTTGGGAAACTTTGGGAGGTTTTGTTTTCTTTTAGCAAAGTAGGCACATTAAGCCTGTTTTGTTGTTGTTGTTGTTTTTAATGAGAAAGGTATAGCCCAAGCAGTATGTGTATCATGTTAGCCAAATCCTCTTACACCAAATAAATAAAATCAGGGAGTAAAATAATTACGCTTCCCTTATACAAGTGAGTCCTTAGGAGAATGGTTGGGGAAATCATTTGGACAAAAACAGAATATAAATCATATTGTTCCCTGGAAAGGGAATTCTACTGCTGTGCAGCTACAAGTGAGAAAACCCAGTTCTTTACCAATAAAATGCTTGTAAGTATTTCCCCCTTATAATCACATTTACATAAGAGCAAAGTTTGATTCACACAGTCATTTCTCATTCTCATGGCTTTATAAAATAAATGGTATCTCTTCTTCTGCTATCAGCTGGCATTAATCCAGTTGAAGGGATTTACCAAATACACAGATTGGCCTTCTGATTTAACATTAGCTTCAAGCACTTTCTAAGGTTGGGTTGTGGGACAGGGAGGAAGTTTTCTAGATTAGTGATGTTGCAGATATGTTTTTAAGTTCATGAAACTTCAAAAGCAGAAACAAAAACCAGGAACTGAAATTTCTAAAAATGTTTGCATAAATTAGTTATCAGCTGATTCACAGTAGAGGGATTTACTGTTCTGTATTATGCCCAAAGTTGGGAATGTGTAGTTTAAATATATTTAAACTATATTTAATAAAAGCAAAAGAATCAACCTAGCTTCCTAAATGTGAAGAGCAGAAGAAAGTGTGATTTGCTTAAAAGTAGAAGCAAAATCTTCTAGTCTGTTTTTTGTGGACACACAAAAAGACACGATGAGCCTAAAGTTTACCGTTAATGGACAATGTATAAACTAACCATCACACTAAACACACATTTAGGAGGAAACAAAAGATTGACCAGAGGATGGTGGGGAAAAAAGGATTGTTGGAGTTGCTTGTTCATACTTGTGAAAGTAGTCCTCTCTTCTAGTCAAGATATGCCCAGTGAGTGGTCTATAATTTTAATTATATCAAAATACTATGAAAACCTATTTTTTCTATTATGTATTTCTTTTGAATGCCTTCTCTACTCCTAAGTAAAGTGGGAGAAAAATAGATATTATATAAATTAAAACCTGTAGGTAGCTAGAACACTGATTAATGCTTCCTAGAGCTAAATTAATTAAATTAGCTATCAATGAAAAATGGAAAAGAGTGAAGATTGGTGTAGCACTGATATTTTGGGGAACCCTTGGATGGATTATTAGGCTATTTTCAACTTAGGAGTCCTTGCTCAAGAACCATAATTGGGACTGGCAACTCCATTGCTAAGCAAAAAATCATGTGACTGTGCTGGACTTATGACATCACTTCCGCCACAGCCATTAATTGAATCACCGGCAGTAATTAAGTGAGACGTCACGTGACCATGACTTGTGACTTTACTGCTGGCTTCTCCATTGACTCTGCTTGTTGGAAGCCAGCTGTGAAGTGGGCAAATGGTGATCCTGTGACTGCAGGATGCTGCAACTGCCATACATGCCTGCCAGTTGCAAAACTGATCTGTTTGGTCAGAGAAAAAAACAACAAAAACTTTTCTGAAAGACTGGAAACCTTATATGGACTTTTTGCTGAAAGAAGAAAGACATTAAATGATAAAAGAAATGACAATAACATGATTTATGGATCTGAAGATTAAGAAAGACATGGATTAAATGACAGGCTTAAGGGACTTCTATAACATCTAAGAGGGAAGAAGGGCAATAAGATTGTAATTATCTGTTGAAAAGAAGGTTGGAAGTCATATATTCTTTAGGTTTTTTTTTCTCTCTTTTTTATTTCTTGTTCTTTTTTTCTTTTTCCTTTTTTCCTTTCAATTTGCCTTTTATTCTATGGAAAAATTATTAATAAATATAAATAAATAAAAAGTGAATGCCTACCAGTTGCGAAGCATCTGAATCTTGATCATGTGACCACAGGGATGCTGTGACGGTTGTAAGTGCAGGGATCGGTCATAAAGTTACTTTTTTAGTGCTGTCATAACTTTGAATGGTTGCTAAACTGGGCCGTCAATAAGTGAGGACTACCTGTATAGGAGTGCTACCTCAAAAGGCAAGAGATTTTAAACTCCTGTGGAGCAAGGCACTGAAAAATGCAAGTGCAAATTCTGCATTATTAAATCTGGAAGGACCTGGTTCTCCATTCACTGATTATCAAATTACACACTTTTTATTATCAAATTACAACCATTTCTACTTTGAAGAAGTTAAAGATTAGTCTGTTGCTCAGTAGAGTCTCTCATATATGCAAAGGTAGAGATTTCATTGCCATAGCTAAGTCAGGTTTATTGCAAATACGAAAGCCATGCAGTTGAAGCTGGTAATATCCCTTGGCCGTTGTTGGAAAGCAACAAAAATCTACTGCCAAACCAACTCCGTACTAGCCAGGCCTGGAAAAGAAGTGATGCCATATTCTAATTTTATGAACCATTGCCATATGCTCACTATATAACTATATGACTGCTGTAGAATAGAATATGCCTGACATAAAATTGACCCCCAATAACTGGGCCAGTTCAGAACGGACTTGGGGCACTATAAAACTATACTCAGATGGCATTTACTATTCATAAATTATAGGTAAAACACTTGGTAACTAATGCTGGATTATTTCACATGTGAGAATTTTAGCCGGCTTCCCTCCAATAAAGAAGACTAAAAGCTTTCCCATGAATTTTTCTATAGGAATATAGGTATATTTTTGAATCTGCATCTCAAAGACAGAATGACACATTAAGTTACATCAGTTTTCTAGCCACTAAGGCAGTGTTGTCCAAACTTGGCCACTTTAAGATGAGTGGACTTCAACTCCCAGAATTCCCCAGCCAGCAGAATGGCTGGCTGGGGAATTCTGGGAGTTGAAGTCCACTCATCTTAAAGTGGCCAAGTTTGGGCAACACTGCACTAAGGGAAAGCCTGCAATACAGCTCTTCAGAATCCTGTTTCTGATGGTGGATATAATGCATTCTTGTTAGCAAAGTCACTCTCAGTGTCTCTCATCTAGTACCTCTAGAACAGGGTTTCTCAACCTTGGCAGCTTTAAAATGTGTGGACTTCAACTCCCACAATTCCCCAGCTAGCATATACAAGGTTGAGAAACCCTGCTCTAGAAATATAATTGCTACCGAAACCCTGCTCTAGAAGTGTAATTCCTCCAAAAGCAAAATTTTAAAATAGCTCCTATCCACATATTTTGAGCCGACGTTTACAAATTATATTTTACTGTATCATTTCAGTACCCACTCCTGCTTTATTTATGCTCCCTTTATAGTTTACAATACTGTAGCAGTAATAATTACAATAACAACCACAACAATAATAGCAATAACAATGAAGACAATGAGGATTCTATCTTAAGTAATGGAAATAAAACTGGAACTAGACTTTTTTCCCCCCAGAAAGGATATTAAACATCTTGTGGTCTACTGTTTTATTTCAGTTCTAGGTAGGAAGATAGACTCCTATTGTGCCAGTATGAACTTTAAAATGTATTCATTCCTTTTTTGCCTTGCAAAATATTTCCATTGAGATTAGCAATAAGCTTTCCTATCTGTGGGTGGTCTTACTGGACTTGTATACTTTAATTATTCAAGGTCAAGGCATCAAGATGCACACATATGCAGGGATAACATCACTTTAAAATAAAATCTTACATTTTCCCAGGTTTGCCTCAATAAGGCTGCTGTAGCTTTTTGCAGAGGAATCTTTTAGTGGTATAGTGGTTACACCATTTATCTGACATGCAGAATGTCGCTGATTTGAAACCCAGCAGAATGTTTTAATTATTACTGTTTTTCTTTCGCTGAGCTACCTACTCCTCTGCTTTATTATTTGTAATAAGTCCACTGGTGTGCCATTTCATCATTCTTACAGTCACTTAAGGTAGAAAGGCTTCACCCCGGCTCCCAAACCCTTCTACCTGGAAGAATGATGAAACAATGCACTGGTGAAACTAAAAAAAAAATCCAACCAAAAAGTAGACAGCTCAGAGAAAGAGAAATGATAATTAAAAAAAAAAATTCTGCTGGATTTCAAACCAGTGGTCCTCAGCTCGTCCAGCAAGTGTTAAAACCACTATGCTATTAATATCAATAGCTACAGCAGAGATAACAGAGCTAGAAGGCAGTGACCATTGGTCCAGATGAGGGGGCGTTCCTCCCTCAGTACAGTAGCCAATCAAACTTCAGGGTTTGCCTAGAAGAAAGCTCAACAAGCAAACCAGACAGCATATTTGAGCTGGTTGAAGCTGGAAAACATTGCTTTCAGCACTGAGCAGGAAAACACAGGGAAAGTTTGCATTTGCAATGGGTTGGGTGAGAGTAAAGGACAACAACATATCCTGCCTTCCAGAAATGGTTGGTGGCCTGTGTTCCTAATGGGGCAACCTGGCAGTGTGGTTACGTGCTTAGTTTTGAAACATAGTTCTATCATTCCTGATAGGCAACTAAATGCTTATAAGGAATCACTGGATTAAAGTGGCTATTAATATACACATTCCCTAACCAGAATAACACTTTTTGTTCTGTTGTACAAGTGATATTATGAAAGGTGGTTATGAATACTGACATAAAGCATTGGAGCATCTAGCTCAGGATTGCCTACATCAGGGGTTGGCAACCTTCTTCTTTGGAGGAGCCAGAGGCCCTGCCATTGTCATTTCAGGGGACTTGTTGGTCTGCCTGCACTGAGTTGGTGGGTGTGGTTATCAGCAAAATGGTCAAAATGGCCAACTGAGGAGGCAGCAAGCACTCTTTCCCTCTCTCTTGCAGGCTAGGTAAATACATTTCTTTTTGGGACCATGGGCCAAATAATATTGGGTGGTAGGCCACATTCAGCCTGCATGCTGTAGGTTGCTGACCTCTGGTTTCCGCTGCCTGAGATTAGCTCTCAGGAGTCTTAGACTGGAGTGTTTAAAGAATCCCTAACCCTAAGATCTTTGACAAGCAAAATATATGTTCTATCACTAATATTACCCCTGAGTGATTTTATCAAAGCTATCTTGTACATTTGTAGCTCAGCAAAATTCATGTCAGAACCAATGACACCATACAATTTAGTAAACTACACATTCAGGATTGCATAATTAATATTAATAATAATTAAATTTAAAATCTATTTACAACCTATCCCTGAGGACAGATTTTAAATTCAATTATTATTATTAAGTATAATTTGTTATATTTCAAATCCATCTAGTAACCTAAATTCTTTGGGTGGATTACAAATTTATTTAATCAGCAAGGACTCTTGTGGCATTTTAAGGATTACCAAATATATCACTGCATAAACCAGTGCTTCTCAAACTTTCTGCAGTCATAGACCACTAAATAAATCTTTGGAAAACCTGGGTATCACACAGTTAAACAAGTATCTCCTCCCTATGTTTTTTGTTTAAGAATATGGGAAATCTTGTTTTTTGGAGAATAAGTTAATAATCATACTTGCATTTGTGTTTACCTTCCTATCTGCTCCATTTTTAAAGGATGTTTAAAATGAATTATTCTACCAAATAAATAATATTTATTCAGGTATTATTTTATGCATGCATTCCATAATAACAACCGTTAGCACAAACCTGACAGTCAGGAATGACCTTTAGTAGAAATCTCAGAGTATAAAGAAGCTAGGGGCCCAATGAAATCCCATTTTTAGGTAATGATTGTAGTTACTTGCTATTTACATGTTTCTTTTGGGGTTCCTGATGCAGCAACACAGCTCCCTTTAGCACAGTATGTACGGACACTCATGCCATGCCCTCATAACCTGTTTGCTATTGGCAGTTTTCAGTGTTCGTGTTGCTGCTTATCACTTCTATGTTTCCAAGAACTGATCCATTTTCACAAACCAGGAAGAAGAACTTCTGGCTCTGGCTAGTGAGCTGGTAGGTGAATAGAGGGATGTATGGGCTGGGGAGGAGAAAGGGCATGGGTCTGGCCAGCTATCTGGTGTTGAAATAGGGGAGGCAGTGGCTAAGTTGGCAAGGAAGTCTGATCTGACCAGCCGAATGGCAGTGAAGACCCAGAGGGGGTGGCCAGAGATGGCCATGACTTCAGGGAGGATGTGGTAGATCCCTGGTGGACTTCTGTGGACCACCAATGATCCATGAATCACAATTTGAGAATCACTGGCCTAAGTGCTTATGGAACACAGTTCACTTCACCCATGAAAGCTTCAATCAGTGTTTCTCAACCTTGGCAGCTTTAAGATGTGTGGACTTCAACTCCCAGAATTCCCTAGCCAGCAACTGGCTAGGGAATTCTGGGAGTTGAAGTCCACACATCTTAAAGCTGTCAAGGTTGAGAAACACTGGCTTGGATAATAACAAATTTTCTAGTTTTAAGTTGCCATAAGAATCTTTGGTAGTTTTGCTGCAAAAGACTTGATGCAGCATCTCCTCTGGAAATCTATATAGTGTAAAATATGAAAAGCAGGTACGCAATGACAGAATGAAAGAAAATGTATTAATAAGTAGCATAGGAACAATATAATAAAAATGTAAAGTCTCTTATTCTGTACAACACGTGGCACCTTAAAATAAATTTTAAAAAACACAAGCAATACAGTATGAGATTGTTCACAGGCAAGTTAAGAAAACAGCAGAGGGAAGGATTAAACATTGTGAAGAATTCAAGGCTCCTTCTGATTATAAACATCTCTGGGTCTGAGTCATATTGTGTAGGCACTCTTAGCTCTCAGTAAACAAGATTCATGCAGTTGCTGTTTGCACGGCAAATTGCAACACCGACAGAAACCATACACGGTTGAAGAGGCACTTGTTGCTTCTTTAGATTCACGACCTGACACAAGAGTGGCACAAACAAACACAACATGCAGTAGAACACCCCAAGGAAGGCGAAAAATTGGGCCCAAATAAAAACGTGGCACACTTCAATTAGATACATATTCAACTTCTGTTGTTTTGGTTGGAAAACAGCTGCAGGTGTCCTCCAATTATCTCACCATTTTCGCAAATATCAACTGTCATATTTAATCTGTTCCAATCATTGTGCAGCTAAGTCGCCCTGCATCATTCTTTCATGATACATTTACAGCCCGGGTTTCTAGCATTCAAGCTAACTTTCAAGCTAGTCAATTAATGCATTATTTACAAGTTCTGTGTTATTAAAAGCAGATTCTTAATTTGCTAATGGTTTAGTAGTCCCTGAGCAACTTTCCAATTGGTATTATATTGAGGAGAAATGAAAAATAAATGAATGAATGAATGAATGAATGAATGAATGAATGAATGAAACAACCACCACCCCTGGCCCCAAACTACTGAGGAAAGGGGATAAATATGCAACACTGATATTTTGACTTAGCTGCTTTGCTGCAGTTTTTACTCAGACGATATCCTACTTTTAATGATTCTTCTGTCCAGGCTCCCACAGCCCTTAATTAAGGCAGATGCTAGCCAATTGCTGAAAAATAGGGAGGGAAAAGCCCAACCTCACTCTGCTTTTTCATTTTTTTTAGAAATGTCAGGCTCTCTGGAATGACTCAATACATATGTTTGTGTTGTAATATAAAGCAGCCAGATTTACAATACTGAACTAGCAACACAACAGATTAAAAAGGTTAGAAGTCAAGGGGAATTAAATACAATTAGCATTTTCTTGCTTTTGTGTTTCCAGGAGCGAATACATAATATGCCAAAATGCTTAGACTACTTTTTGAAAATCAAATCTCCGGGATTTCATTTTTTTTCCTACTCCCACCTTTTCCAGTTTGCATTCTATTTTCTTGTTCTTCCATTGTTCGGCCACTTCATTAAGGCCTGACCCTACTCCTTCTCTGGCTCCTAAGCTTCTAAATTACAGCCACCAACCACAGAGAGTAGCCCATCATTAAAATGCTGACATTAAATGTCTGAAGATAATTCATGTTAGTGACACTTATTTACAGGGCATACCCACAATTTCATAGTAACATAAATTAGTTTCAAACAGTAAATGTCAACATTTTAATAGTGACCATCACAGCTTCAAGATAATTGTGTCAACATGGGGCCAGTTGATTTGAGAGAAAGGGAAAGGAAGATGGGTTTAATTATGGGTAAACTTTAGTCCAAAGATTCAGTTTTAACCGAAGTTGGGAAAAGATGGAAGATTTGTATAGAAGCAAGCCAAGAATTGATGCAAATAGCCCGCCCTGAAGCACCACATTGCATATCACAACATGGATTTTGGCCATTTGACCTGAACACTGGCTCAGCTGCCTTTGGGGGAGCAAAGCAAGGCCGCTGATGCTGAATAGGTGCAAATGTGGTGCATGGAGAGGCCCTGAATCCAGATTCTATGTGCTTTAAAAATATGTTCCACTTTCCATTTCATATTCAAATATGCACCATGGCCATTTACAGATTTAAGGGCAAACCTAGCATTGCTTTTGAAACTGCCTATCACATAATGAACCAAAGGTCAAATTAGACACATGGCTGGTCATATGATTTAACCCTGTGACTAGCCGACAGGAAGCTGACCTGTATTTCATCGCTTGCTATGTTTTCTTCAATGGGCTTTGCTAGTCAGCAAGTAGAATTTTAAAAAAAGTAAGTTCTAGATTTTGTGTAACAAAAGTAACTAGAATATCCTGAAATATTATTCTTAGTTGGGTGGACTGAGATAGAAAAGACAAAAAGAGTGCTTACGGCAGATATACCATAGTACCTATGTATTAGTTGTATACAGATGCACAACTAATCATTCTCAGAAAAGCCGTGGAAGAAAAGATACAGAGTTTAAACTACTACATTTCTGCTGAAGCTATTCCCAACAGTGTTCTCCACATATTTGGAGGCCATGGCTTCTGAATTTTCAGCCAGTACAGCCAACGCTGTGGTGCCCTCTTGATATGTCAAGACTGTTAGATTGGGGATAGTTCTTTTACAGGCCACCCAATAAAAAAAAAAAAAAATCCAGACAACCTTGCTCATCTTCATGAGAGAAAAAGCAAGAGGAAATGCAGACTCTATTTTCACTCACTTGGTCAGAAGTATCTCTGTGAGTATTCCAAAACAGATGGCTGCTACATTGAACAGTAGACCTGGTGGAGGATCCTTAAATACTATCATCATTTGGTAGACCAGGAATGGAATGCTGATCATGAGAACCAGGACTGTGCAAAAGATGATCCACTGTTGCCATTGTGTTACCAGGATTCTCCAGGGTGATTTTTTCTCAAGTTGATACTGGAGAGAAGGGGAAACATGAAAAAGTAAGAAGCAAATTCAAACAAGTTAAGGCAATGAAATGATGAATGCTTTCTGCTAATGGTTTAGAGAGGGAAAACTTATGGAATGGTTCATATTGGATCATAAATATATAAGTTGTTGAGAGCTTTTGTGATTTTCACAAAAGGATTTCAACAATATTTACTTGTTTGTTTATACGGAACAATGCATTTATGGCAGGAGGGAGCATTAAAATGTAACCTATGACTGCATATAAGGTATTTGGGAATTTTAAAGATTAAGGCAACAGGCAATGTATACCATTAATGGAGAATGGCCTTGAGCTACTGGAACAGATCATCTGAGATTCAGTTATTGCATATTAACATCCTGAATCTTCATTCTGTCAAAAGCTAACAGGGAAAACATATTATCTGAAATCAAAACTCAAAAGGCCCAAGTCAGAAACAAAGCAACATTCATTTTCCAGGATCCAGAAAAATGCCACGTTTGGTGGAAGAATATGAACTTTAGGAATCTCTCCTAAAGAAAGAACAAAATGAACACTAAAAATTGGCTCTGTTCCTTTGCTGTCACCTATCAGGAATGAATGAAAGGTAATTCTTTACCATTCAGAGCTTTGAATCAGGCAAGAGATTAAAAAGAATGTGTTTCTGAAAGTTGCAAAAAAAAAAAAAAAAAGTATGGTTACATTTAAAAATAGAGAACTTACATTCCCAAAAATTTACATTTTAAAAGCTCACATATGGAATTAATATGTAAAAAAGAGAAACACAGGAATATTTGTTAAAAAAAAAAAACCTATTAGGAAAAGTAATATACAAAAATTGAGAGAATGAAAACACATACAGATTTTAAAAGCAGATCTTTTCCAAAAAAATACTCCAAATGCCACATTACTAATTTGGACAGCAAAAGAACCCAATCTGTATGGGTTCAACCTCCCTAATTAAGGCACTGTATACATTTTCCCTGTTTTATCACTAAGTCTGAGCCTTATTTACTTCATAAGTAGCCTTATGTGTGTTGATGATTGACTCTAAAATTCCAAAGTCACCCATAGCTAGTGCAGAATTGAACCTGGGTCTGTTCAAGGCTTAGTCTTAAATTCTTTAGAGCAGCCACATTGACACTGGAATTTAAATAGCAACATGTTTAAGACTGTTTGGATCTGAAAGACCTATGGGAGCCTATTGTATGCCAACTTTGATGAAACTATGTGCAAAGTGGTGTAAAAGCATCAGAGGAGCAAATGAAGCTCTTAGCAAGCTTGATGATTATGAAGGACTCTGGAGGACTATGGGAGGTGTAGTTGAGGAAGGTTAAGTTAATTACAATTTTTATTTGTCATTTTCTTTGAAACTTTAAAAAGCATTAGCTATAGCTGAGAAGGCTTTAAGGATCCAAGCATGCTCTGTGACCTTAAGTCTCTACTTAATTGTCATATAAAAAAGGATGCAATTTTCAGTCTTGAATTCTTTTTATTTTTAAATAGGTAACTTTTCCTTCCTTGATTCAATGAGAATCAAGTCTTTTTTTTTTTTTTTTTCAGGCTGAATTGCTCATGATGATAAAAAAAGAAAAATTCCAAAAAGAAATGTCACCAAATAAAAGCTATCTAGAAACTAGAGAACAATTAGCCATGATATTATTATTGTAAAGCATGCCACATTTATAATTTGTATCCGTATGATTGACAAGTTATGTGACTCATATACTGCAATTAGAAAAAATTCTGATAGGACGAAATATCACTAACCCATGGTTTGGATTAAACATGACTTGCAGGTATCCAGTGTTTAAAGCACATTTCACCTGCTGTCATAGCCACAGGAGTAAATAAATATTAACATCTCTTGTCCAATGGGAAGAAATCAGTATATAACTTTGATCAGCTGGAAGAAAAATAATATGCTAAGCATCACACAGGGGATTTGTTACATGCAACAAATCACATGCTTGCCAAATAAGGAGGTTTTTCTTGTAGAAGCACCATGAGTTATGCTTCCTTGGGAAAAAAAAGATACTCATATGCTGCCTTGTGGCCTATGGAAGTATATAAGTTAAACTGATACCTTTAACTGAACAAGCCATACAGTAAATATTTCTCTTCTATAAAGAAGTCTGTGCATTGCCTTTGTAACACTTCAGAAAGCTCAGAGGGTTGCCAGCTGGATAATCTGAAGATCTTTTCAGCCTTAAATGCTGCAAGCCTACATGTGCTTCCTTGGAAATAAATCCAATTGAATCCAGTGGGGCATACTTCAGAATAACCATGCATAAGATTGGACTATTCAACACAGTAGGTGATGTGATGGGAAACAGTACTTGTTGGCTGCTGCTGCTGAGTGGCAACCAAGAAGAAGGGGAGTCTCATTTCTTTAAGAAAATAGAAAACATAGGAAGCTGCCTTCTACTGAAACAGACCATTGGTCCATCAAGCTTAGTGTCATCTACTGAACAGAGTTAGAGACAGGAATCTTTCCCAGCCCTACCTGGAGGTGCCAGAACAAATCTTGGGAGGTTTGCATATATGCACTACAGACAGCTCTCCTCCCATAGCAGTGGAAGGGAGGTGATGATGAAGGTAGAAAGTCAGCATTGAATTTCTCCTCCTCAGCTACCACTGCAGCTCAAAAGACACACGATTCTGTTAATATAGCTTTAGACATGGTTCTATCTTATTTATTAAATAACAGTGGTGTGCTATTAGAGAACCAGAGTGAGATAGGGGTTACTTTGGGACCAGACTGTTTCCTATTTGTGATCCCAACAAAAACCTCTAGCTGTGAAACTTAGGAGCAAAAGAAGTTCCCAATGATGGAAAAAGATACAGTTTGGCATGAGTGAAGATCATGGCTGGGATTAGTGAAGATCAAACAGGTGGTTCTGATATATACAGGGTGGCCTATTTAGGCATAAGATTTGGTTTGAGCTTCAGGGGCCATAGCTGAGAATATTTTCTGATCTCTCTCATCAGTTAACTCTTCCGCTCTTCTTATAAAAGAACACTTGAAGTCAATAGGAACTATGGGCTGTTGGAAACTTTAATTTGGATTGATTAAACCACTTACTTTCTGATGCAAAGTAGCCTCCAGAAACTATTTAAGTTAAATGGACTTTTCTATTAAAGAAGAAATAGAATCATAGAATCACAAGGTTGGTGGAGACCTTAGAGGTCTTCTAGTCCAGATCCCTGCCCAGGGCAGGAATCCTCAAACTATCCCAGAAAAATGGCTATCCAACTTTTGTTCAAAATTCTCCAGTGATGGAACATCCATAACACCAGGAAGCAGGTTCTTTCACTGTTTAACAATTCTCAGTTAGGAAATTTCTTCTTATTTCAAGTCTGGACCTCTCTCTGTAAAGCTTCCCCCATTGGTTCATGTCCTATCCTTGGTCACTGCGGAGAATAAATCCACAGCCTTTTCCTTGTGATAGCTTTTCAAGTATTTGAAGGCTGCTATTCTGTGTCCCCTTAGCTTTCTCTTCTTTAGGCTAACTATATGGAGTTCTTTTCACCACTCTACATAGGAACTTTCTTGCTCTCCTCTGCACTCTTTCAAATAATTTTGAACTAATTTCAAATGTGGACAATTTATCTATAGTCACAGGCTCTATTGGAAGTTACATCCAGATTGACATACTGTGGAAAAGTGGCTCTTGTTGATGCTTATTTTTGGCTTGACATTGCCTGTGCTGCTTCCTGCAGCCTATCATTCTTCCTCCTATCTCTGAATTTTTAACTAAACAAGATTATAGTTCCTGTTATTATTATTAGAACAATCTTTCCATATTTCTGTCTACTGTAGAATAAATTGAGATTTGTTGAATATAGTTAATTTTCTGTAGTTTAGATATGTGCTTTAACAGGGATAGAACAATGCAGTATAGATCTTTCAATGGCTATTAACCATGACAAATAATTGGCTAGGGCTTCAGAAATATGTGAGAAGGAAAGTAGACACATCCTACTTCCAAATGGTATTTAGTTGGAAACAAGAAGCTGGGCTAGATCCAGCCTTTCCCTCATCCCATCAGGCCCCTCTTATGTTCCTAAGGCTGCTTTCAGAAAAGGAAATGGGAAGAAAACAGTATTGACAGCTGTTTTCTGCTCCGTTCCTGCATAAAGTATAGATGCTGGGAATTGATACAAGAAGAGTACTTTGATCTCAAGATAAGTAGATTGAACTGCCTGTTAATTTTAGGACTATGTGTACTACTGAGTTTTAATAGTAAGCTTGCCACATTTAGTTCTTGGATAAAAGTTTTGCCAGTGTCAATTAAAAAAAAAACTGGCTACTTTTCTAGTGTTGTTTTTTTCCCACTGTACTAATTTGTGGTTTAAATGGAATTGTCAAACCGAAATATGAAAGGGCAATCATGTTTGTTTGAGCTAGAAATGGAACAGTGGGTGAAAAAAGTCCTCTTGCTATATTTATGATTCTCCAATTACTGTTATTATTTTGGTCTGAATCAAATTCACCCTAACAGCACAACTCTATGGGGTTTTGCTCAAAGTCAGTCCCACTGACGTCAGGCGTGGTTTATTCTGTTGAAGGTATGTTTACTAAAATTAACCAAGAGGAGAAACGTCAAGGGCAAGAATACATGAACTTGTAATTAAGTCACCAAAGTGACACCTAGGGTACCTATGCTTGGATCTATATCACGTATGTGTTTTTAAGAGCAGTGCCTGAAGTCCAGTTAATTGAACAGTCCCATAGTTACATGTCTGTTTAAGTGTTTGTTTGATGGAGGAGAAACAACTTCTCTTGGTTTCAGTCCATTTACTGAAAACAACATGGGGTTTGGGATCAACTGGCTGAAATATGCAAAATATCCCAAGCAAGATTTTTGCTAGGCATTAAGTGATATTATTTTGCCTGTAGAACCATAAGCCCCATTAAAATGTTTTTGGGAAACATGATTGGCAAATGTGCAGCACACCTACGCATTCTTTTGGCACGTTCCTAAAGCAGGGACTTCTGAATTTGGCTTTTAGATTAGTCTTCAGCCTGCAGCTTCTGGCTGGTGCTGTTCTGAGCAAGGGGGCCTGTCTGTAAGCACATGTAGTCAGATACTGATGTTCACATGAAGTTTGTGATTCAACAAATGCTTTTTTTTAAAAAAAATGCCTCATGGACTGTGTTGCTGCACTGGAAGAGTCGTGACCCTCTCTCCCTTGCCATTTGGACACAATTTGCACTGCCTGGTTTACCCTTGGCGAGACTCACAGCTGGTCTGCATGATACCCCATATCGTTTTTATGATAAATGAATGCTTTTCTTAAATATCTTGGCCCTGCTAGAGTAAATGCTATGCTGCCTCTGAGGATAGAAGAGCTTCTATTAGATGCTGATATTGCCCAGCCTTTTCTGGTTTAACAACACCCTCCCCCCCAGTTACTTCCATTGTTTTACTTTTGATACTCCCTTTTTTTTTCTATCTTGGCTTATATTGCGATCTTATCAACTGCCAGTTGGTTTAAGGCTTGTATTTCCAGGGATTTTCATTTCCCGTTTGGCTTGTTCTCCAGATAATTAGCTGTAATCTTTCTGTATGTATTTGGAAAGGTACTGAACTGCTGTCCACTCCCGAAGGCACCATTCCACAAACAATAAAATAATGATGATGCTACTTTAATTTTTATTGAAATCCTCCCCATCTTCCACTTAATTCCACTGCTTTCAGGGGCTGCTGCAATTACTATTATACAAACTTGCTCAATTTTGTGAGTGTTTCATGAAACACTCCATGACAGATGAAAGGTGCTGAATGTCAGGTAAGGAAAAAAAAAAAATCTATTGCCTGATTAAAGATTTCAGGGTAACTCTTTAATAATGAACACATCTGAATATGGATCTCTTACTAAGAGCCATATTTCACATCATGGGTATTTCAGGAGCTAGATACTGTAAACTCTCCTCTGATTAAAAGGAGCAAGTATATCAGATTTTACCACCCACCCCCCTGCTCCCCAGCCCTGTTGTATCTTGCATAGCAATATATAAATGTTCAAACATTCAGCAGAACATTAGCAGGAGAGGTGCATTCTCCTAAAGCTATATGCACATAAGAGCATAATGCCATGAGGTGCACGGGTACATCAGTTTGTAGCTAGGCTTTCATTGTCAGTGGATGTTGGAAGCAAGGCAAGTAAGGCCAGGCCAGAGCCAGAAAATGTGGTTTCTAGGGCTGTGCAGAGCTCTAGATCTGAAGGGCAAAATGTGATTTTGTTTGCAGTAAATATTTATAAACAATGATAAAATGTATATGGTCCTTATAAATGGCTTGATTATTATTTATCTGTTGATGCTAAACAAGAGGCAAATATAAGTGTAGATGTAAGTGGTTCTCTATATATGGCTTTAAGTATCCAGGATGCAGAACCTGTGGACACAATCTTTACCCTGATATGGTAATCCATTGGCCCTCTGTGGATTTCTAAAGTCTCCCATTTATGCACCCACCCAAGAATTCCGGTTGAGAGCCAGTCTGGTTAAAGGCACTGGCCATCTGGCATCTGGCTAAAGGCAGCAGGCTAGAAACCAGGAGACCATGAGTTCTAGTCCTGCCTTAGCACGAAGCCAGCAGAGTGACTTTGAATCAGTCACTCTGTCTCAACCCTAGGAAGAACGCAATGGCAACCCATTTCCAAAAAATGTTGTCAAATAAATCACAAAAATCACATTTGTCTATGTGGCTACCAGGTGTCAAGACTGACTTGAAGGTGCACGCACACAGAATTCCAGCACTGTAGGCTAGACTAGGAAACTGAGAAATTATCCCAGAAACAATCAGTAGCAAATCGCTTCCATAACACTGCCAAGAAAACAGTAGGGATGTCATCAGGAGTTAATTTCAACTAAGGACTTATTTCTTTACTCCCTGTGTATCATTCCACACAGAAATAAATCCTGTATTAATTAAGATATTAAATTTCAATAAGATTCAGATTAAAGAGTTGACCAATATTCTGATAACCAAGGGAACCTTTACTTGTTTTCAATAAGCTCCTTCCTATCTTATATAATAGGATGGGAGGCTCAATGAAAGAAATCTAAATCATGAACACTTTTGCCCATCAGCATTTCAAATATATAAATATGTTCCGACTTGATCCCAATATGTTTAAGTTTGATCCTGACTGTTTTTTCACAGGCCCTGCAAAACAACTTAAATTGATATGCAACCAAGTGTTGAAAAGGCTAATGGGGAACAAACCGTAGAAGTAGGGCCAACTCTTTACTTTGCCCATAAGTGGAACTACTTGAATACTCACACTGTACACAACAATGTTCACCAGCTCTTGATGCTTTGCAAGCTTTGACCCGAATTGATGTTTCTCTTTGTAATTCTGCAAGAATGTCTGAGCCTGATTAGCAATTATGCATGATAGCCTATCAAGTAATTAAATTATATACACTTTTCTTCTGGGATGGAAGAATGCTCATGTTTCACAGGATGTCTGCATGAAAAGGTCTGTTTATGTTGTGCTATTTCTCCCCCTGCACAATTCCTGCTGATGAAGTTATCATGGAGAAAGCCTCGTTCTGAATTTCTTACGATTCTAGGAGATCCCATTCCTAGAAAATCAAATTAGGCCCGAAAATTGTTCAGATATTTTTATTTTAAAATTTGAGTGAGGATTACTCTTTTGAATCCTGATGGCACTTATATAGCCACTCATGGAAAATGGAAAAGCTGCCTGTTATCATGCTACAAATTTAATTCCTTTTACACTGAACACATTGCCCATGTTCATTTTGCCTTGCCCAAAAGCTGAAGAATGTTTAAGAATAATTGTGCATGGCCAAATGGTTTAGTGAAAGGCCTGCCTTGCAATCCAAAGTAAGTAGCAGTCAAGATGGAGCCCTGAAGGTCACAAAAAAGTAAAAGAAGCTAAGGGATATTTTCCAATCACATGCTGTTCAGATGTTTTAGATGATAACTCTTATCAGACCAAATTGCACTTAATGCAGCTCAAGATATCTGGAGAGTACCACACTGAGAAAGGCTATCTTGGAGAAAGAGACAACTGGCTAAAGTTGTGTTGTCCTTGAAAACTGGAAGGGCAATCAGGGAAAACTATAAACATGTGAGTTCCTGTGCATTTATGTTCATCCATCTGACTTCATTTTGTGAGGGTACCAAAAAGGACCTTCATCCAAAAGCGTTCCTATAATTTGAGAAGGTACAAATGAAGGGGATTTCCTTTAGATACTATGAGCCCAAATCTTTCTGGGCTTTTAAGATCACCATCAACATTTTACTTGGAAGTGCAGATGCAGAAGCACATCTTGTAGTGGGGGAAAACTCTAACTACTAAGGCAAAAGGCATGCATATTATTAGTGTGTGTATGTATGGGTGGTCTCACTCTTAACCACTGTGTGTTTTAAAGGTCTGGATAGAACGTTTATAATGTGTAGCTTTATAAAAGTGGAGTCCTTGCAATGCAGCCAAGAACCCTGAAAAATAAGGCTTCCAAAGGCAGAGCTATATGGAATAGAAAACATGCTGCATATTCTGATATTACATTGGTCTGTTCCTGCAGAATAGAGCCGTCACATGCTCTTGCTTGTTACAATTTTTCATCTTGAAGTTGCATAAGACAAATCAGATACTTAATGCTCCTGTAGTTGGAAAATATATCTTAATTGGCACATAAATATCTCAGCACAGCTTTCAGGAGGAGCTCGTTCTCCCAGCTTCCATCTCCATACTGATGGTATCTGTGGGTGCCCCATCATATTGCAGGCACCTCCAGCAGTGTTTTAATTGCTTACAAATGAAAACTGCACATTCCCTGAAGCTCAAGAGAATGAACTAGGCCAGGCCTAGATATATATATCAGTGGAGGTATTAGAAGAGGAGTGTCATATCCAGGTGGAATCTGAGAACATCTTAAGGAAATCAAATATTTATACTTGCAGTTATAAAGTGATGATTCTGATCTACCTTAATTACCTTCTCAGATGTTGCTGGGCAAGATTTAAACTACTCTTATCTTGACCTCTACTGAACAAGGTCCATCTCAGATGGGCACCTGGATGTACATCTGCTGAGCTCCACAGGTCTCCTGTTCAAACATCCAGCAAGCACACTGGAAAATTTAGAGACCAAGACACCTGCTCCTAGACCATTCTGTTTTAACAAATGCTCAGAATTCATCTGTAAATGTATATTGTTAATTTAAAGCCTCCTATTCATTAATTAGAGGCTTAGTGGCAAGTGCCACGGAGCTATCTGCTACGCTGAAGGTTGCCTCAAGCCCTTGTAAATGACTTTCTGATAACGAGACGAATCCATCTTCATTATTTGGCCACTCCTGTCTGAGGGTGCTCTGCTTCCTGTAAAGCAGTGTGTCACTGGGCATGGTAGAATTAAACTTTTATCCAAACCAGATTCTGCACTTTCGCCTCTTTTTTATTCCTTGAGTAGTTCCAATTTATTCTGCCTAAATGACATCTGATTACCTAACATGCAGAAGAGGAGGAAACCTAACCTAAAACAGTCATTAGATCCCTTGTTCTGGCCCACTGCTTTTCTTCTGGTGAGGGGGATGGGAAATTTCCAGAACCCTTTGCATTTAGACTGCCTCAGATATCAGACATGGTGTAAAGAAAGACTTTTTCATTTTTCTTCTCATGGAGTTACAGCTTAAATAGGATGTCTGTATTTCCCAGTAGAATACAGGAAATTAATTTTAAATCTGAAGAATAAATATCTTTTTGTTCAAGTTGACTTCTGCAGGCTCTTTCAAATATATTATATATCACTCAAGGCAATCTCCATTCACACAAAATGATCCAGAAGCAGAACAAGGAAACCCACCGGCAGAGAAGTAAAACTGTACAACTCACTAATTTTGCTCAGGCTTTCACTTCTGAGCTACTGAAGCTACAACCCTTCTCTCAATTTCAGTAAACCTCTATTATGGGTTTAAGTTGAGGCATCGAGAGTTGAATCTAATCACTGATTTCTTAAATGCATTATTTTCCCTTAAGCTAAGAGCGCGACAAGTGAAAGACACCAGCTAACCTTTTCTAGCAGATGGTCTCTGTATGGAGCCGTTGCTAGAGACATTGAATACTACCTGGCTTGGCTGTTAACACATTAGGGTGTTTACAAGTATTATCTACTGCTCTCATGAACCATGTTAAGCATCAGTGACTGGAACAGATAATTGTAACTCTAATGAGAAAGAGCTCTCCCGAAGTTCAGATACTCAAAATACTTGTCTATATGGGAGAAGAAAAGAAAATAAAACTTACTAGAAGTAGCTGAAAATATTCAGACTTTTAACTGTGGCAGAATAGCATTAATAAACCCTGATGGTAAGATTAGAGAATATACAGTACTTTTTTTTTATTCCGATGTAGGCTAGTAATTGCCAGTTAACTGATACGATATTATAAAGAGCAGATCAGCAGCTGTCTGCATCCAGTAGCGCCCCATGCAATTTGGATTTTAGTACAGAAATGGACTTCTAAATTTTCAGTAAAGCTTCTAGTCATTGTAGGAAAAATTGGAAAAAGTGAAGGCAGTGTATAAACAAGAATCTGTATGCAAAAATTCTAGTCCTTTGAATAGATCCAAGATCTGTGCTTCATACTGTTTCTTTGCCCTCTTCTATTGTATTTTCTTATTATTTTCTGTTGTTAAAAACAATGACCAAATTTTCTATGATAAATCCCTGTGAGCACCCTTTCCACAAGGAAGATATGCTTCTTTGGGCTAAGGTTGGACTGAGAAAAGAATTCAGCCTTTGAACATTTGTCACATAATTCTGCAGAACGGAAATCCAACATTTGAGGGGGGAGGGGGAAGAGTGTATTTATTTTTAAAAAACAATTTAACCCATTTTTCATTCACCATAATCCCAAACAGAGTAAACTGAGAGGGTCCTCTGGACTGTTAATGCCACCACTTGTCAACTAGACTCATGCCCCTCCTGGCTGGTCAAGGCTGCTTCGGAGGTGACATGTGAGTGGGTCCGGGTGATGGTGAATTCATCCTTGAGGGAAGGGGTGTTCCCGGTCATCTTTAAAGAGGTGCTGGTGCATCCCCTCCTCCAGAAACCACTGTACTGGACAATTTTTGTCCAGTCTCCCACCTTCCCTTTTTAGGGAAGGTGGTTGAGAAGATGGTGGCATTGCAGCTCCAGAGGATACTGGATGAAATGGATTATCTGGACCCTTTTCAGTCAGGTTTCAGGCCTGGATATGGGATGGAAACAGCATTGGTTGCACTCATAGATGATCTCTGGCTGGAGCGGGATGGGGGTAGTGCATCCATCCTCACTCTTCTTGACCTCTCAGTGGCTTTCGATACCATCAACCATGGTATCCTTTTGGGCTGACTTAGGGAGTTGGGTGTGGGTGGTAGTTTTGTGCTGGTTCACTTCCTTCCTCTAAGGTCAGTCCCAATCGGTGTTGATTGGGAATGAGGGGTCCAGCCCATGGCCCCTCTGTTGTTGCATACCGCAGGGTTTGGTACTCTCACTGCTCCTGTTTAACATCTACATGAAACCACTGGGTGAGATCATCCGCCACCATGGGATGAGATATCATCAGTACGGAGATGATACCCAATTATACATCTCCGTCCCGGGTGATTTGAGTGATGCTGTGACCACCCTTTTGTGGTGCCTGGAGGCTGTAGGGGTCTGGATGGGGAACAATAGGCTTCAGCTGAACCCTGGTAAGACAGAGTGGCTGTGGATTGGAGGCTTCTCTGTATCTGGGAGTTTACCATCTTTGGTTCTTGATGGGGTTGCGCTGCCCCAGACAGACCCGGTGTATAACCTGGGGGTCCTCCTGGACTCACAACTCCTGCTCAAGGAGCAGGTGGCAGTCGTGGTCAGGAAGGCCTTTGTGTTGTGCGCCAGTTACACCTGTTCCTGGATCAGGAGTCCCTCCGGTCTGTCACTCATGCCCTGGTCATCTCTCATTTAGACTATTGCAGGGCACTCTACATGGGACTACCCTTGAAGAGTATCTGGAAGCTATAGCTGATTCAAAATGCAGCTGCAAGGGCAATCATGGGTGCCCCAAGGAGGACACATGTAACACCTTTGCTTCAGGAGCTGCACTGGGTTCCAGTTTGTTTCTGGGTCCAATTCAAGGTGTTAGTTATCACCTTAAAAGCCCTACATGGCATGGGTCCAGGTTACCTGAGGGACCGTTTCAGCCCCATTACATTGACCCGTCCCACCTGGTCCAGCAGAGAAGGCATGTTGCGGATCCTGTCAGTGAGAGAATGTCGACTGGCGGGTCCTAGGAGGAGAACCTTCTCTGCTGTTGCCCCTGCCCTATGGAATACTCTCCCCCCAGAGGTGGGGCAGGCCCCTACCCTCCCAATTTTTTGGAGGGAATTGAAGACTTGGCTCTGCCAACTTGCCTGGAGCGAGGAAAGATACAATCATCCCTGGGGGTGGCTGGCGCCTTGACAATGCTCCCTGAGTTTATTAACATCTAATTAACATCTGCCTCTTTGAAGTATTATAAAGGAAGTGTGTTTTTAACATTTTAAATTAATTAATATTATCTATTTTATTCAATATTTATTCTATTTCTACTGTAAACCACCCAGAGTCACTGCACAGTGAGATGGGCAGTGACAAATTTGAAATATAAATAAAAAATAAATATAAATAAAAATTAGGTGAGACTACAAAACAAAATACTTCATAGAGAAAATTCCTCTCCCTATCCTGTTTTAGAGGGTAGACAAAAACTTCCCAATTCCATGTGTAGGTGAATGTCTGAGAAGAAGGAAAGGGGAAGGGAGGGAGGGAGGGAGGGAGGGAAGGAAGGAAGGAAGGAAGGAAGGAAGGAAGGAAGGAAGGAAGGAAGGAAGGAAGGAAGGAAGGAAGGAAGACAGACAGACAGACAGACAGACAGACAGACAGACAGACTGTAGGTCCCATCCTTTGGGGAATCAAAGTTACAAAACTTCAGAAACTCAAAGGTTACTGCCACAATCCATTAAAGGAGCTGAATGATTGTGTACCAAACTGCATTAATAGTGGCACTTATTTTTAACGCAGTGGGCATCTTTACTGATTATAGGCCTACATTACCCATGCATACAGTCTATGTATGCCTGCACCTGAAAGAGAGAATATGTAGCTAGGATTCATGGCAGCCATCCCCAAATGTAGTTGTGAATATTGTGCTGAAGTCAGACATGTTCAGAAATTGTTCAGCTAGGAACTTTTAGATCTTAGATGTATTGAACTTTGCCTATTCTTTTGAAGGCTAAGGGTGTTAGAATTAACATTTTTTTCTCTTTACCCCCCCCCCCCCCCCTTGTAAAAAAAGAAACATTAACCCGGAGCCTGTACAGTTTTGCATTTAAATCATAGTACCATCACAGTATCTGCCACTTTATGCAAAAAGTTAATTGTGAAGGAGCATAATTCTGTGGCAAAAAAGTATAACATGAGAAACACACACGTGGCTCACTCTCTATGAATGTTTTAAGTAGAAACAATGCTTCTATGAGCTGTCTTGGTTCTGAGAGGTCCCATGTGCCAATACAAGCACCAGTACAATTGTTGAGCTTGATAGCTGCTTCTGTTCCCATCACCTACCCCATCATTTTAATGGTCATTGGAGTCCTCATCTCTGAATCCAAGGTCTAGCCCTAGCTACATCACTAGCTTGGAGTTACAAATAGAATTAATATCATAGGTTCAGGGGTGGAAGAAATCCAAGCAACATACACGTCAACTCATGTTGGGAAATTTGATTTTATTATTCAAGTGATTGTTACAAAATAAAGATTTTTATGTGGATAACCAGGGTAACCAGTTGTATTGTAACTTTCATTTACAGTGAGTTAAATTCTACACTTGCTCTATATTTTATCTTTCTATACTCAGTCTTATTCTAGTTGACCTAGCTTCTATTCTTTTCTTGTATCTTATACCTTATCCATATTTCTATTCCTATGATCTAGCTCTATACCCTATTCCTTAGTTTTATCATTCATCTCTGTTTTGATTTCTTCTGATTAAACTTTTATTTTATGGGTATCTCCTGTCAATCACTAACAGCTGATAGCTGCTTCAGCTTTAGCACGGTGATTCTCTTAAGGTCTTCTCCTCCTTTTCCACAGTTTCGGACCCTATTTCACACTCCTCCCAGACTTCGACCACCTTTTTCTGATGGCTAACTTCTAAATGCTGCCTCCAGACTACATCTGATCATTGTGGGTTGTTATGGTGAGGGATAGATTGATGTCAGAGTTAACTACCAATAACCAAACCCCTAGTGGATGTCTCCCCACCTCCCAATGCTAGCACCTGGGCTGCCTTTGGAAGCTGCTGGTTCCTGCAGCTGGACTGCTGCTGTTCTACACCACCACCCTATAACAACTTCCTCTCACACAGCTGAATGAGGCTTCCACCACTTCTCATGCTGTATCTTAGGATAGGAAATGAGACACTTGCTGTTGCTGGCCAGATTGATGCTGGAACTTAAAGTGATAGGGTTGGAGGGTGATGTACCACCTAGTGAGTCTTCTGTTGGGGTCCATTGACTCCAATCATATTAGTGACAGATTATAGGTGATTGCAATGAAGTTGCATCAACACAAATAGACTGTTGAACTTTCAACTGCCCAATTAAGAGCAGATGCCTCTTTCTCAGTTGTTCTGTAACCACTTTCTTGTGGCAAAAGCATTTTAGACAGCTATAACACTGGATGCTTGCTGCCTCCATTGGATTGCTCCTAAGTCATATCTAAAGCATCAATGTACAAGAAAGGCAAGTCAGAATTTGTTCCCTTTGCACTGGGTTGGTGCATAAAGCATTCTTCAGCTTCTTAAAAATGCTTTCTGATATTTTGGCATCAAAATTATAGTTGTGGGCTTGTTTTTTTCTGGCGAGATCTGTAAGAATATGCACCTCAGTAGGGAAATGGAGTATAAATCATCCATAATAACTTATTGCACCTAAAAATGAGCATAGCTCATTTTTAAAATATAGTGATATTGTTTGTTACATGGCATAGATTTTCTTCTGGTTTGATTTCTT
This sequence comes from Liasis olivaceus, assembly GCA_030867105.1. NCBI lineage: Eukaryota > Metazoa > Chordata > Lepidosauria > Squamata > Pythonidae > Liasis > Liasis olivaceus. Next base: position 125,036,215 of record CM061350.1, on the reverse strand, counting down.
GATGACTAGCTATGAAGCATAGATATTTCAATTCCGTAAAACCTATGGAAGAATCGGTTCCCAGAGCGACAAATGTTCTGAAGACTGTTATATAAACAGCTAGCTGCAAACCTTTCTATTATCAGTGAAGAAACCTTCCTCTTTGCCAGATCATAGAAAAGCTGTTAGAAAGAATATCAGAATGTTGTCACCCTAATGTGTACAGGCTATATTGTTGTAAATTGAAAATAGCTCAGTTGCTGGAATTATTTCCAGCAATTCCTTTTACTTCAGTATATCTTGCTAAAGAGGATTTTGCTTGGAAAATTCAATTTTTGGGCAGGCAGCTGGGATGACATCTGGCCAGATTAACTATTAATTGTTAATCTGGCTAAATGTTATCCCAGCTGCCTAACCAAACCTGGTCTTCCAGCTGTTGGATACATCATCTCCATCCACCAAATTGTTTCTTTCATGGGACAGAACAGAGAAGTGATCATCATCCATGTTTCCATCTCTGTTCTGCTGCTATATGTACATAAAAGGGTAAAAACTGGAATAACCAAAGGCCACTCCCTTTGGGACTGTCCATGCTAATTACCCACAGTATTGCTTCCAGTGGTTGTGGAAGATTCTATGCTTTTTGATATATAGATATAGAATAGATAGTTGATGTTAAGTCTTCTGCTCTTCTATCTTTTGGCTGTTGTTCTCCTCGTTTTTGCCTGCATTTTGTACCACTTTTGCCAGTTAAATGTTTTTGAACTTTGCTGATCCTTAATAAATATACATCCAGCTACATTTTTGCTTAATAACTATACACCAGCTCTATACATCCAGGCATGCACAACAGTGCTGTGCATGCCTGCTTTGAACTGGATATAGGGATTGACTGGGAGTGTGTTAGGTGCAAACTAAACAGAAATTACCCACAGTAATGTTTACAACACCAGTGACAAGTCACAACAGTCACTCCATGTAGTAGATACTCCTCCCAGGTGCTTCACGGGCACAAACAGGAAGGTTGGTGCCTATCAACATACTGTAAGGTAGCTCTCTTGTGATTCCTACTGGGATTTGTTATCTTTGATCTTGCACTGAAACCAAGGCTTTACCAAGGGTACCTTCCTGGTTAGATCACACACAAAAGTTAGATATTCTACCCCTTGGGAGTTCTTTTTACTAGACAGGGTTGCACCAGCTCAGTGACTCCCCCCCGCCCCCATTAATCTAACTATTCTCATTGACAGTTTTTCTTACCAGGTTTCCCATCCCTATTGATAGTTGGTCTTCCCAGGTTACTACTAAGATACTCTTTTGCATTTCTGTTGGGCAAAACTGGACCCAATATCCAGCCTTTCCACACACCTAGCATACTCTTTGATCAGCCCAATTCCCAGACTTTCATTTGTCTGATTTGCGATTTTCTTTTTCTTAACTATTCCTGCCTCACCAGAACCTCCCTTTGGGTTTAGAGGGTTGGAAAGTGACCGTAGTCTTAGTTTTAACAAACTACTATAAACATATATGCAGAGTTTCTTACAGTTCCTTAATAGTTTCAATTGCTTCCTCACTTATTTTACACAATGGCTAAACTTAATCACTACTTTGTTATGCTAACTCCTTCTTTAGATAATTTTGCTGTACTTTTGCTTTCCTGCTCCTAATGTATAGAGGAGGGGGGCAAAGTGGGTAAAATTACTCTTTTCCCCAAGCCTCCTGGAAAGCCTGCATTTTGGACATGCTGCTTCATGTTGTTATTCCCTTTTTCAACATAGTTCCAGTCCTTCCATCAGCTAATTCACTCTGCTGATCTCCCTTCTTGATTCTACTTGCTCCTGCTGGATCTTTAGTTGCACCTTCCTCCTTCTGCCAGGGATCCTCTCTCTAACTACCTTGTCTGCTTTGCTCCAGTGGTTTCAATCACTCTGCTCCTTGACATACTTAACAGTATCTCCAGTCCGCATAAACCAGCAGAAAACCACTCTTTTCTTGACAAATCTGCCCTTTATAAATCTTGTACTAAAATGCAGACCTGACTGCCTATAGGTGTCTTAATTAAACCAAGAACTTTCTAGCTGCCTACATGACGTTTTTCACCCAGCTGGCAAATAGACCAAACTCTAACTATAGTTGAGACAAACTACAACCTAGTCTCAGTCATTGCAGCTTACCCTTCATGCTTCTCTCAAGGAAAAATCCCTCCTTTTTAGGTTCCCCTTCTTGAGTCTGTTATTCCACAATGACTATCCTCTGCTCCATTGTTCACTCAGCAGTGTTCTGCTTGTACTACTGCCCTCTTCCTCATCTGGCTATGATGTTCCTGCACCAAAAACTGTACAGGTCCAAGGAGGATTTATATAAATTGATCCAAAACAACCTCTTCCCCTACTTCCTTTGAGATCCTTTTCCCAGCTGTAACCATTTATTTCCTACATCTGGTAGACAGGTCACAGCTCTTGATGATGCTTGGTGGGTATAATATTGATTCTTTCTTAACCTCTGGTGATATGTACATCTAGTTACCTGATACTGATACAGTGTGACATTTTTTACATGATCATAATCCCCAAATGCCTTGCTTTGAGACTTGAAGAAGTACTTCCCTAAGTGCTCCCATGCCCACGGGGGAAGGGGAAGAAGGCAGAAAGAAAAGAGAGAAAATAATCTGCCTCTACTGCTATGGTGTGTCCCCTCACAGTCATTCTTCATGTATATAGTCTAGGTTTGTCACTACCTGCCAGCTGCAGAAAAACCAAATATGCTCAACCTTGTTCCCTTCTGTTCTTGGATTTGGGACTTGAGCATGTCCTACCATACAATAAGCTGGGCCTCAGTCTCAGCAGTATGAAGTTCCAGGTCCTAATTTTGGACATTTTCCATTTCATGCAAGCCAAAGGGGACACATAGCATTGCCAACCCTGAATACAGATAATTAAAAAGAAAAACCTATCTCCGTGTAGCATTTATTTGCAGGCAATCTGCTGCTAACACACAATAGGGTGCTTTAAATGCCTGAGTCCTGTCTGACTGCAACTTGAGAAACCACTAAACATTATTGACCAACCACTTTCAATTTGAAATCTATAATCCAATTCTAGTAATGAAAGTTTGTCAGGAGAAATCCTCCTTCGTGCGTCCTCCTTGCCCCTACATTAAAGGGTGAGAAAGCACAATGGATGGGTTGCAGCCAGAAGAAAAAACTGTCAACCCCTTGTCTTGATTCCTGTCCTTTGCGATATTTAGGCATGGAATTAGTCTATATTCTACTTGATTGAAACAGGCAGTCTCAAGATGAACTTTTCTGAAATTTACCAGAAGGATTATCTGGACTCTTTAGGTAAGTGCTTTATATGGTTAACGTGCTACTGCACAAAGAAACCTTTTCCCTCCCCTTTCAGAACATAAAGCTTATATATTGTGATACCATACCACAAAGTACAATGCTGCCACCGAAATGGAGGTCAAATGTGAAGGGCTTTTTGTATTGTTGTCATTGTAAGCATAAAGCAATGAAGGAACTGTTTAAATTTTTGTTATTATTATTCAAATGAAAACCGTGTTCCACCGTCTGAGCCTTAGCCCCCTGATTACACAGGGGGAAGGAAAGCACTCTACTGTGTAGGGCTGTATTATCTAATATTGCTCTTTGGAAGGAAAAAAAAGCTAGAAGAAAACTTTGATCCAAGTCAGGTCAAGGCGACTTTTGCAAAGGTTAAAAGCTATTCTGAAGGGCTGCGGTATCTATAAAGGCAAATGAAATTATATTTAAAGACTGATGGAAAAAAAGCAATAATTGAGATAAACTGCTGCTGGTTCAGAAAGGTTTGGGCACAGGAAATGCTGATATTAAAGTAGAGAAAATGGAAAGTCTTTCAAATCAGCTGTCACACTGAAGAACGTACAGCATTTCATTACATTTGCAACAATTATGTTTATTTTTAATGTTTAGCAAGCCTTTGGAGGCTGAACTCTTACTGTTCAGTTAAGCTTTTCTGTAATAACGTGAAGGAATGTTATGATTCTGAATCTTCAACTTGCAGCTATGAACTGCTGACCTAATCCACTTCCTGCATCTATAATATCCCAAGCTTTTGTCATGGAAAGAATTATGAGGTTTCAATCAAATGCATTGTGAAGTCACACAAACCATATCATGATCTGGGTAATGACTGTGCAGGATATAACTAGTTACACCCATACACATGAGAAAGAAAGCTGGGCTTCAAAACACCTCTCTTCTAGTCTGTGGTTTGCCATTAATGGAATAAACAATTGGTATATTGCAGCCAGTATTGAACACAAAACCTATGATGCAGCATATGATAAATAAAACTGTCAATTTAAGTGCAAGATAACTGGGTCAGGAATCTATTGTGGCCTAGAGAGTCAAGTAATGAAAGCAACACAAGAGAAGGGTTGATTGCAGAATTTTGATTAGCTCACATCTCCCTGGCATTACAAGAAGCAGGACTGGGGAAATAAAGAAGCTGGATTGCAGCCAATACACCAGTATTCAGCTCTGAGATTTACATTGGCTCCTCCTACAAAGATATTACTCTTATTGAAATCAATGCTGCAGGTCCTTCAACCAGTTCCAAGATGGAATCAATGTGCTACGAAGTCATTTAACTTTTCATCTGCAAGCTAAGCTTTGTATGGCCCCTGAGAGTCTGAATGTAATAATTAAATGATTCATTTTTCTGGGTTAGAAGGATGGATTCATACATGCATGTGGAAATCATGTTACGTAAGAATATATTTTTGCCTTAATAGCATGAGAAGCATCCTAACGGTATTTTCTCTCACATAGGATCATGATCAGAGTGTATATAACTGAGCTAATTCACAAAAGTCTTGGAAGCAGGTAAGATCAACACATGAATCATTTTCCTACATGAAAGTTTTAATCATAGACTTCCTGATTCCTGATAGCAACTGGTAGTGTCATGAGCCATCCTATATGATGAGTAAATCTCAAAGATTCACTTGGGATCACTGAAGGCTAGAATGAACCAATTATGGACACTAACAAATACTCCTGATTTGTTATAAAGGATTATAAACTTGATAGTCCAAATTAAACTTCTGTAGTCCAAATATTACAAGGGAGTTGTCCCCAGGCCTTTTAAGCATCTATTATGATTTGCTATACCTGATGGCTGTACAAAAGCACAACTGAAAATTGGATGCTAGATGGATTAACTGAACACCTGGTTTAATTGGAAACAAAATTTATTTAAACAACACATGTGATCTATAATAAAAAGATACAATTCAACCAAGGCAGTGATTTTTTTTTTTTACTATATTGGCCTCATGAAAAAATGTTACACCTAACATTTCTCAAATTATCTCCTCTCTTTCATTATTTGAAATCACTCTCATATTTCTTCCTTTAAAACCCGATGGTCTCAGGCATGTACTAATATGGTTAAATAGAATTTAATTCGGTTCAATGTGAGGTTAAATGCAAATTCACATAGAACTATAAAGCTGACTGCCTTAGTTTATTAGTTGATATGTCCTTGCTCCCTTATCCTCTTCTGTGTTGCAAAAGTATAACCATTTGGACCTTCAGTTTAGAAAACACAACAGTTTATACGTTATAGCCAAAGTTGGGGAATTTTTTCCCCTAGCCAAATTGCGTTTAAGCACAATACAAATGGTGTAGGTAAGCATTGATACCCTGATATATTAAATATTTGGACGTAGGCAAAAAATGAAGAGTTGGTACTTATTTATTTATCAAATTTATATATACTGCCCATCTCACTGTGCAAGTGACTCTAGGTGGCATTACAGATAAAAAACTATAAAATCCCAGAAAAAATATGTAAGTTAAAAACTACAAAAGGTTAAAATTAAGCTAAAAAGTTAAAACTACAATGCAAACTAGAAAATGAAGAATGCATCCTCAGGCTACCAGCCACCCCCAGCGCTGTGAACCCCCATTGGGTCCCCAAGCAAGTTGGCAGAGCCAGGTTTTAATGCTCTTCTGGAAGGCCAGCAGAGTGGGGGCCAATCTCACCTCAGGGGGCAAGATGTTCCAAAGGGCAGGAGCCATGGCAGAAAAACCACTTTGTTTTGTCACGAATGTTTTGCTGTACTTATTCTCAGTCGACTGCTATCTGAGGCTGCAGGGTAAGGACTGAAACAATTATCTTCCCAAGTTCCAGGTAGCACATTGGTTTATCCTCCTGAACCAGATAAAGCTGTGATGCTTCCAGGCCAGCTTAGTCCTTGCATGAGCAAACACCACAATAAGGTTGCCAAGGTTCTATCCGATCCACGTTGTTTCCAGTTTGACTGTTTTATCTCTTGCCTCTCTCAATGTTGTCTTCTCTAGAAGTCTCAGTTGGACTTGTGTAGCATTTCCCAAACATCTAGTCCTTAAAAGGGCCATTATATATTGTCCAATATGTACCAAGAAAGTCATTCTCTCTTGGGCTAGACTGACCTTAGAGTCTAAAGATTGGGGTGACATACATGTTGACTAACCAGCTAAATAGAGAGCCAGTTTGGTGTAATGGTTAAGGCACCAGGCTAGCAACTGGGAGCCTGTGAGTTCTAGTCCCACCTTGGGCACGAAGCCAGCTGGGTGACCTTGGGTCAATCATTCTCGCTTTCAGCCCTAGGAAGGCAGCAAGGGCAAACCACTTCCAAAAATCCTTGGCAGGAAAACTGCAGGGGCTAGTTCAGGCAGTCGCCAGGAGTCAAAAACTGACTTGAAGGCACACACACAACAACAACAACAACAACAAAACCCCCTAAACAAATAAAGGAGATTAACTACAACAAAAATTATGTAATTTATATGCATGCATAAATATTTCAAAAGAATTACTGAATCTGAAATAAAAGTACAAGTTACATTTTAGTGGAAAAGTCTGTGAGCAGGTGCTGCTGTGCCTGTTAATAAGCTGATTTAAACACACACACACACATACACATTCACACACAATATTTCCCCCTCTCTTTTTTACTAGAAGATCTCAAAAAAAGAAAGTCATTGCTTATGCTAAAATTTTGATAACCTAACTGGCAGAATAGTTATTCAAATTTTTAAGCTTTTAAATGTGGCAAGATCAACCTGGCTATCCACATAAATAATTTTGACATGATAAGTATGTGAATGCGATGATAACTGATAAGTGAAGCAATTACTTTGCCTTTTTTGGGGGGGATTATATTAAATGAAGATTCTGATAGATTAATGAAAAGAGACAAAGCAGACAAAAAGGCAGCTGTAGAGCTTTTGGGCCCTCTGTTATCTCTATTATACTATACTGAAATAGAGTTGCTATCACCAGTCATGTAACTTCTGCCTTCCAAGAGTGAACAATGCATAAATTGTCACAAGATGGTAACTGGTAAATTGGGATTGGCAGTGTTTTTGTTTTTAAAGAGGAGTGAATAAAAACATTGGCTGCTCCACAGTAAACCTTTCATGTAAGATTTTTGAGAAGTTTTGTTTGCCACATGCTAGGTCAGCATTCATTTGTGTTCCTTGCGAGGCTATCTTACTCTGTGCTCTACTTTGTCCGATAAAAAACTCTTCCTTTCAAGCCATGATTGATAGATAGGTAGGTCAGTACAGTAGGCAGGTAGGTAGGTAGGTAGGTAGATAGAGACAGATAGACCGATATTGCTATTTTTCTATTGATACACATTTTAAGTTATAATCTGCGACTGAGAAAAATATCACAAAATGTATAAATGGAATAGTTTAAGTTAGTGCATAAACAAATGTACATTTTGCGTTATCAGCAAGCAATCTTTCAAAGTCTAAGGTGTATTTTGTTTCATTTCATTTTGATTTTTTTTTTGGACTGCAAGGGGAAGGTGGATAATGGAGAAGGCAGAGGGGGGCGGAGTTAGTGGTTTGGAGATGGCAGTCTTATTAGATTATTCATATTGACATTGTTAGGCATTTTGATTCTTTCCTAAGGGTTAAACAGCAATTTTAGTTTTTTTTTCCTACCTAGACACAGTGGGAACATGAAACAAAGTACCAGATTTTGACAGGTTGATCAGAAGAGAGACTAAGGGATGCAAAGAAGTGGTTTGGGGACCAGTGAACTGTGAGTTGTCTACCTTGTTTTAGGAAATACATATGAAAAAGTGCATTTGTGGGGAAATACATTAAAAATAAGTTAAGAATCATGCATTTTCAGGTACACATTGCCTCAGGATTCAGAATACATTAATGTAAAGATAGAACTGTTCACATATAATTTTGGAGAGTAGACTGAAACCATATGAAGGATCTAATACTAAAGGCATGCAATTCTGGGTTTTCTAAACTGCCTGGATGGGGGACAAATTGCACACATAGGTAATGAGCAATACAGGAAAAAAGCCAATTTTCAATGAAACTACAGTAGGGTTGGTTACTCTACTGTTGAACCAAAGCAGCTACATCAGTGTTTCTCAACCTTGGGAACTTTAAGATGTGTGGATAACTCCCAGAATTCCCCAGTCAGCATGGCTGGCTGGGGAATTCAGGGAGTTGAAGTCCACACATCTTAAAGTTCCCAAGGTTGAGAAACACTGATCTACATACACTGTGACTACCTAATCATATGATATTTGGACAATATAGTTATGTGATCTGTGTCCTTATAATGGCAATTGCTTGGGGCCCATTCCAAATTAACTTGATTAAAGTCATGTGAGGGGAATGGTAAGACTGTGTTTGCTGACCCCAGCCCCACTGTCATCCCCTCACTGGCTCTGTCCCCTGCCATCTACTCAATGGGGAGAAAGTCTGAAGTGATGGATCTGTTCCATATACTATAAGTAGATCTATCGTATCATTTATAATACCAGTTTGTAGAATCTAAATCACACAGGGAAAGTATGATTTAGAAAACAGAGTCTCCACTTCAGAATGCTGTTCCCTTTCAATGCCCTGATGACAGGGGATCTGGAAACACTGAGGATACAACACCAATAAAGGCTTGAAAAGAAAACACCCCAATGTGCTAATCCTACAGAGAAAGGCTTTCTTAGGCACTGCAAATAGAATTTCTGAGGCACAGAGAGAATGGTTTTCCTAAGGCTACCATATGAATTCATGGCAAAGGCAGGATTCAAATCAGGGACTTACTGATTCATAGCTTAGTCTTTTAGGCCCTAGAGGGTAATTACTGTTGGATGAGATCTAGGCAGGCTCTAATAGTCAGAGAAGCCTTAATCCACCTCTGCCTTGCTTCTTGCCACAAACAGTTATTAAGCATTGTCAAAACCATGCACTGCTGTATTCATCCCAATCCATGCACAGAACAGAGCATGCATTTCTTTGGACTCAATATGTAATTTTTATTTTATTTTTTAAAACCTTCAGGATATTGCCACTCATGTGCAGATCTTTCCCCCTCCAGGTTATGTGAGACAGAGAGAGAGAGAAAGGGAGGGAGAGGGAGATACAGTTTGGTGTAGTGGTTAAAGGCACCAGCCTAGAAACCAGGAGAGTTCTAGTCCTGCCTTAGGCACAAAGCCAGCTGGGTGACCTTGGGCCAGTCCCTCTCTCTCAGCCCTCGGAAGGAGGCAATGGCAAACCACTTCCAAAATCTTGCCAAGAAAACTGCAGGGACTTGTCCAGGCAGTTGCCAGGAGTCAAGACTGTCTCCAAGGCACCAGTTCTGCAAGTTATTTTTTAAACCACAGTGATAATAGTCCATACGTGTGATATTGTATCTTTTCTGATTAATACAGTTTTGGATGCAGATTTCACCATTATACACTGTTCTTATTGGACCTAGCTCTAAAATACTTTTTTTTAATGGATCTTTCCATTGTACACATATTTCCCACATATATATTGTGCTGTAGAAATATTTTAAAGAAGACGCGAGTAGCAACCAATGCATTACAGTCAGTGGATGAAAGTAATCCAATGGTCCCTGTGGAAATGCTCTCCATCTACCCAAATAGGCAGATCACGTGTTCTGTCAAAAAAGTAACCAGTACTGGATTTTTAAATCTCTTTGTAAGTTGGGTCTACCATAAAAATACAATTAGATCCTGAAGTCATTCCTTTAATTTCTCATGTGTTGAGATCCTTTTACTTAGTCAGAGGTGAAGGAAAGATATACAATGCCTATTTGAGGCACTTTCACATCCAATTCCATTCTATATAATTCTTTGAGGATTAATTTCTGGCATGAATAATAGTTATGAGTCTGAACCTTACACTGACTTTATCCTTACCTTATGTGTAAAATTACAGATTTTTGTTTCCTTATTTTAGTTCTTTGAAATTATAATTGGCAGCATGCTAGGATGAATGTCACTTGAGATCAATTAATCAAACAGCAAGGATCTAACTGAGATAATTTACCTATAACAGATTTTGAACTGTATGGCAAAAATAGCCACTTAATCTAATGGGAATTTTAGTATTAGTGGATACACTCACTTACTTGAGAGAAAGCACCATTTAATATAATAGGAATAATTTTTGAGCAAACATGAATAGAATTGTACTGCCAAACTTTTTAAATGTATTCCAATGTTGAGAGTTCCCAATTTTATTCTCTGTGGCATTGAAGAAAAATGTTACGAGAAAGTACTGGATACAGGGGTAAGTAAGCATGGCTACTGGACTTGCAAAGGCGTTGCAATTATTGGATTAAGAAAGGGAAATATCCAGGTTCAGGTTTTCTCTCAGCCACTGAAACTCACTATATGACTTTCAATCAGTTACTCTCAGCCCAACCTACCTCACAGGGTTGTTGCGGGGGAAAATAGAAGAAGGGAGTGCTATATATGCCATCTTGAGCTTCTGAAAGAATAGCAGGATATAAATAAAATAAAATCACCCCCTTTCTCTCCCCTCTTCACTCTAATGTGTCCCCAAGTGCATATTTTCTGAATACATTGTATCCTCTGGTCATATAGCATGTGTGTTTTAATTAAAAACAATATATAAAAAGAAAAAAAAGTTGTTGTTTATTCCTACTACATACCTGCTTGACCTGTACAGTTCTAGCTATAGATTGGGTATTAATTTTAAAGTGTAGTTTCTGTGTTGAACCTGTATTGGGACACTTAATTGGTACAGTAGCAAGACAATTAAGTCTATCATTGCAAGCAAGCCTCTAGGATCAGTGACATCAGCATATGGGTCAATGAAGAATTGAGCAAGAACTACAGGTAAACTACTGGAAGCCAATTTAGTGTACTTGGAGGCCTCTCATAAACTTTTTAATGCTTCTGTTAAGCTTCATTCACAAAGAAAATGATACTTAGGAAAGTCTAGCTTCCAATGCAGGATAAGAAAAATTGTTCTATAGTACCGATATATTGCAGAATACTGTATAACCTTGAACACTGTGCCAACGTTTAGCAGATCAGCCCAAGTGATCTTCTGTTTGGGACACAGAACAAGATGAAAACAATGTTTATTTTATACATAAAAGAAGAGGCAGTTGAAATGTTTGTCAAATACTGATAATGGGACAATGTCTTTCCTTATTCCTGAAGGGCACAGGGCAATATGATATGATTCGGCTAAGGCCCATCTTAATTTGTGTGAGAATTTGTTTCTCACACTGGCCAACCAGATAATCTCAGGCGCTCATAAGCAGGAGAGATACCCTTCTCCTGCAGTTGTTTCCTAACAATTAGTATAGCGTGCTGCTCCCAACCTGGCAGTAACAATGCAACTTCAAGACCAGTGGCTCCTATCCCCTATGCATTTGTCCAATCCCCTTTCAAAGCCATCAAAGTTAGTGGCCATCACAACATGTGGTGATGAATTTCATAGCATAATTATGTGCATATGAAGAAGTGCTTCTTTCGTTTGCTTTAAATATCCTTCTAAACACCTTCATTGGATGGCCCAATGAATTTTGAGTATTTCGGGAGGGGGAACAACTCCCTGTTCATCTTTTGCATGCCATGCATGATTTTATACATCTCAGTCATGTCCTTCCTCTGCTTTTTTTTTTTTCAAGCTAAAGAATCCAAACTTTTTAGCCTTTCTTATACAGAATATATGATAATAATTTTGACTGCCTTGCCCTCTTCTACACTTCTTCAAGTTATATCCTTGTTCAAGTGTGGGAACCAAAATGTACATGATAATATGCGGACGTATCACATATTTGTGTAAGAGTATCACAATGTTTGCATTTTTATTTTCAGACCCTTCCCTAATGATCCTTTACATCAAATCCCCCCTTTTCACAGCTGCTGCACATTGAGTCAACATCTTCCTGGTGCTATCCACTATGACTCCAAGATCCTTTTCCTGATTAGTTATAGACCTCTCAGACATCACATCAGTGTTTATGAAGTTAGGGTTTCTTAGTGCAAGATGTATCCCTATTAGGTTTTACCAGCCTGCATAATTTAGTATCATTCACAAAGTTGGCCAGCTCACTGCTTACCCCAGGTCAAAACTGTTTATGAAGAAGCTGAAAAGCAATGGTCCCAACACAGTTCTTTCATGGACTCTTCTTCTTACTTTCCTCCATTGAGAAAGTGCCCATTTATTCATACTCTTTGCTTTCTGTTCTTTAACTAATTAGCAATCCATAAAAGGTTAGATCCTCCTAACCTTGGCCACTGAGTTTACTTAAGAACCTTTGATGAGGAGTTTTGTAAAAGGTTTTTTGAAACTACAAATATGCTGTGTCAGCAGGGTCACCTCCATCCATGTGATTGTTTACGATCAAAAACTCTAAAAGGTTGATGAAGCAGAATTTACCTTTGTGGAATACATGTTGATTTTCCTTCAGCAAATTTGCCTCGCTATTTTTTTCTTTGATTACATGTAATACCAGTTTGCCTAGAACAGAGATTAAAGTGCCTGGCTTATAAAATTTGTTGTCACATTGGCTTCCTTCAAATGATCTGGCACTGAGCCAATTTCAGTGAAAAGTTACATATTTTTGTTAGGAAGTCCGCAACTTCTTATTTTAGTTCTTCATGTGGATTCTATTAGGTCCCTGTGATATCTTAAGATATCCTAGAATATCTTCTCTTGTCACCTCACTTGGTTTTAGTTGTTCCAGTTCGGACCCTGAGAACCTTAATGCAGGGTTAAGTATCAGTTTTATGTTTTCTAATAGTAAACACAGATTCATATAACTCATTCAGATTTTCTGCAGTTTCCATATTCTTCTTGAGCATCCTTTTTACTCCTTTATTATATAACAGTCCAACCACTTCCCTGGATGGTTTTCTGTTTCTAATATATTTAAATAAGTTGTTTCCTTTTTTTGGAGCGGGGGGGGGGGGGAGTTACACTGTCCTTAAATTCTTATTATTAATTCCTTATTATTTTTTTCCACTTTTTTTGTGCCAGAGTTTGTGCTCCTTCCTGTTCTTATTATGACAGGCCTTCCATTTCCTGCAGGAACCCTTTTGGAACTTTCTAGAAAGTACTAAACAACCATGCTGGCCTTGTCCTGGATTTGATTATGGAATGATTTTAGCTGAGCCGAACTATTGTGGCTTTAAATAGTTTCCAAGCACTATGAACAGATTTGGCCCTCTTGACTTTTTCTTTCAGTTTATTTTCATAGAAAGTGGTTGGAAGGGACCTTGAGATCCTCTAGTCCAGTGTTTCTCAACCTTGGCAACTTTAAAATATGTGGACTTCAACTCCCAGAATTCCCTAGACAGCATGATAATTGGTACCAGAATTTCTCTCGTTAAGGGATGCTGTCATAAAGTGCAATGTCATGTGACCACACTGCTTACTGATGGAAATTCTGGCACTTCTGGTTGCCATGGTTAAGTGAATCATTGCAGGTTGTTAAATAAGGACATCATATGGTCACTATTTGCGACCTCCTGTCAGCTTCCCATTGACTTTGCTTGTAGGAAGCCGGCAAAGAAGATCACAAATGGCGGTCATGTGACCGCGGGGACGCTGCGACTAATGTGAGTACAAGGACTGGTTGTAACTACCACTTGTTCAGTACTGTTGTAAGTTTGAATGGTCGCTGAACGAGTGGTCATTAAGTGAGGACCACCTGTACTGTACTTGATAGTTGACAGGTTTTGTTTAATACCTCCAGCAAAGAAGAGTCTATCTTCTCCTGAGGCTGTTTCATTGTTGAATGTTAGTTGGTTAGGAAATTCTGGGTGCAGTTCAAGATGCTGGTTCTGACCTATAAAGTTTTCATGGCATATGGCCTGGATGCCAAGGGGCCATCTCTCTCCATTGTTTCTGCCTATCCAGTAAGATCCAACAGAGTGGGAATGTTCCAGGTTCCATTTTAAAACAGTGTCATCTGAAGGGGCCTTGGGGGCCTACCTTCTCTGTCACAGCACCTATCGTTTGGAACAGTATCCCCATGGAGATTCAAATAGCTCTCACTTTGCTATCCTTTAAATAAATCAGCTATTTCCCCAGGTACTGGATTAGGGAATAAATTCCTTCCAAGGGAAGCGTATGACTTTGTTGGCTATGCTGGATGCCAGGTTATTGCCTTTTTTTCCTGTTTTATTGTACTGGGCGTGTTTTTTAACATTATGTCATTATGAACTGGATGGCCTTATAAACTTGATTTATAAGCAAACAAACAAATATTATTGCCAAATTTCATAGCAGCTCCCCTCATGGCAGGCTGTAATGTTCTGTGGATGAGCTTTATCTTAGACATACTGGAAGCAGTCTGGATGGTTTGGTTTCCTTTTTTAATTATTCCAAGTTTAATATTAAATCAGAAACATAAACTGCGCTTAATCCTAACAATGACTTATTCGGTGAGTAATTTGAATAGTTTGAAATTGGATTATTTCAGTAAAGTATAGTTAAGAGTAACTACAGTATACTTGGGCTAAGACATCATGCTAAACTATGGTTAAGTAAAAATGGAATGGAAGCTTACAGTCTTCTTGTGACCAGGCAGTAGGACGGAGGCACAAATTATGTCAACATGTGCCTGTGTATGCCAGGGGTCAGCGCAGAGGAGTATGGGGGTGGCCTTGAAGAAAATATGTGTAAATGGTTGGGAAAACATTAACCTACCTGGGAAAACAGGAAGGGTGGAGAAAGAAACTCAAGAGGGAGTGAAGGAGACACACTGGCAGGCTTTCAAGATTTGGTTACTATAACCAGTATCAATAGGGTTCTAATATTTCTTCTGTTGTCTGTTTTCTGGCCTGGTCTACCTCAAAGGGCTGACAGTGAAAGGAGATGTAGGGATGCATGAAAGCTCAGTTTCCATATGTCTGCTCATCCAGGTGTTAAAAACAGATTTTCACATACACTGCCTGAATAGGGTTAGGGTTAGTAATCTGATCACATTTAGATGAAGATGCTTGAATGTATTCAGCCACATTGACCTGCAGCCTCTAATATTTCTGCCTGTATTTAAAAATCTGAGGATTTTTTTTTCTAGCGAAAAACTAATGTTATCACTTAGAAAATTTTATTTTCAAATTATGGACTGTTCATGGCCTTTATGCCACCATTACAAACATTAGCACAACCATAAATAATCAATTTAGTTGTAACAGAAATTAGTTTTGGACAAAGAAGAAAGCAAGTTATGGTAAGGAGGAAAAGAGGAGTACACTATGAACTTGAAGTACTGCTCAAAGTAGATATCAATCAGAATGGCATAGAAACCCAACAAGGAAACAAACAAACAACATTTCCAATCTTCCAAACTATGGTTTAGGGGAACAATCTGGAACGTTACAACTGATCTCAGCCATTCCATTCAACTTTCCATGTAAAAGGAACAGAGGATGTGAAGAGATGGATTTTAACAGAAACCAAACTTGTATGTGAAATAATAAAAGAGAACATAAGGGTGTTGTTTTTTTTTACAGCACAGCTGAATATACATATTATAGGGATTAATTTTGCAGAGACAGTGGCTGCCAATAAAATGGTTGCTTGTAGCTTCTGCCCTCTTTGAAAAACTGATACTCATTTCTGTACAAGGATATATTAATCAGATATGAATAGCAAGGCATTTCATTTACTATTGATCTGCTCCTAATCAGAAATCAAAAGTGAACCTTATCCCATGACAAAGTGTAATTATCTATTTTGTTAATTACTATAATTATCTTCCCCACATTTATTTTGACAGCAGTGTCAGCAGCAGAAAACTATTTCTTCAAATTGCCTCATGCCAATTATGAATTACAAATTCATACAATTTTGACAAATGATTTTCATGCTCCTTTGCGCAGACTTTCAGGCTTCTTTGAATCAGCTACCAAACTGTATTTGCCTCTAAAATCCTTCCCACTCCAAGTATTAAGAATCCCATAAAGAAAGTTAAATAATACTGTATGGTAACAAAAGTCTCCATTGTATCATCTTATTGGGAGAAATTGTCAATGAACAAAATAAATCTAAAGAATCCTAAATTGAAATATAAGTCCTCATTAAGAAGTAATGACGATGTCTATAGGTTTGTAGGGCAGATTGCATATAGATAGTTCCAACTAGTCGTATTTCTTAGATTCCTTCAAAGGATTTTTTAAGATGGCATCATCATTTTATGGCAAATAAAAGAAAGACACTGTAATCAGGTCTACAAGCACGTAGCTTCTCCCATGTTTCATTGAGGTCCGATGGAATTGACTATGTGTACAGCCTTATAAATTAAGCTTAAATACATTAATTTAAGGTAAGACATAAGATCATCCCCCAAGAAAGTGGTTTAGGATTACAGCTGTACAGTTCTAGCAAATTACCAGTACGTTAATACATTTTGTATCTGTGAGTGACTAGTGTGTACTGAAACCATTACCAGGTTTTGATGTCAACTTTGTGATGAGACAAGAACTGCATCTGTTTCAAAAGGTCTTGAATCTTATGAATCATGCTTTTATTTAGTGCTATGAGTATTGAGGCAAGGTACCAACCAAAGATGAATTGATTTGCGTGAACCACTTCATGTAGAGAAATATGCCCTTGGAACACACTTCAGGGTTATGGATTTCATCTGTTGTTGCATTTTTGTGGCCTTATAGTGAATTCTATACCTTGTTGCTTTTTGTGTAGTTCTTGCATTGGAAGGAACAAAGTGAAATTTTAGTCCTTGGCTAGAAGCGGTCTAAGTACCACCTAAGTACATCCAGTATAAATATCTTGCTCTCCTGTTCAACTAGAATTAATATTGTAGTTCCAGTTTCACAATGGCAACTCAACTTTCAGAACATGGAAGTGAGAAACTATATGTTTTGTGTTCTGACTGGAATAAAACATACAGCATTTTCTGAAACAAACACAGTATGATTAAATATTATTACCCAACAGATTATAAAAGCCAGTGCCCAGATTATATAGCTTTAATGTTTCTCACCAGCAGACCTATGTTAACGTTTACAGTATTTATTCTATATATATTAAGCTTTATCATTATTGTCATCATCTGTAATGTTCTTTTTTAAATCATTTTCTCCGATCTCACTGTCTGTATTTCCTACCTCTGAATCTATGGAACTGTGTGTGTATGTGTATGGGTCTATATGTAAATACACTCATATGCCTATTTTGTTTTTTTGTGGGTTTTTTTGGGGTGGGAGGGGGGATTTCAAGTCAGTGTTGACTCCTGGTGACTGCCTGCACTAGTCCCTGCATTTTTCTTGGCAAAATTTCAGAAGTAGTTGGCCATTGCCTGCTTCCTAGGGCTGAGAGAGAATGACTGGCCCAAGGTCACCCAGCTGGCTTTGTACCTACGAGGGACTAGAACTCATGGTCTCCCGCTTTCTGGCCTGATGCCTTAACCACTACACCAAACTGGCTCTCTCATATACCTGTTAGGTTAAGGATAACATTTCATGCATCTGATAATAGATGCTAATAAAAGTTGCTAATGCTACAATAAATTGTTTGTCTTTAAGATGTATCAAGACTGTCTTATTTTCAGTTAGCTTATTTTGATTTGTCCCATGCATGTCAGTATGGTTTGGAGAAGATGTCTGTTACCTATTTTGTCTATGTATTAAAAGCAAGAGAAGTTCTTAAAATCTTAAAATGGATGGTGTGTCTTCACAGCATTTTCTAAAGTCAAAGGCCTTTCTAATCTAGCAATCTTTCCCACGGTTACCAACAAATAACAATTACAAGTCATATCGCAATGGCCTCTTCCACTACTTCTCCCAATAAGTGGTATTGAGAGGCAAACTACCTCTTCCGAAGGTAATATTTAGCTATGGTGCAAAGCAACCATGGATAACCTAATACTCCATGCATATTCACTCTGTAAAGCCATTCAAGTCTCCCATTTTTAGTCTCCCAAAATTCTAGTTTTGAGAATTAAGAGAAAAGGGAGAAGAATGTCTTTCTTTTCAATAATATTCATTATTTTATATATCTTTCTTTCCACATACTTGTCTTTTTTTAAAAAGCTTCAAATACAGAATACTATTTACATTCAGGTTAGTCTAAAAAAGAGCTATGAAACAAGTATCTAGGTCAGATTTTATATGTGATGTACTTATTTGAAATATTTTATCCTATATCTTTCACTACTTATAAAACTCAAGCTTCTAAACTATATATTTGAAACACACAATAGTAGTCATAGAAATAATTATAAATTGTTTTAGCAAATCTGTTAAAATTTGTTTGGTTCTAGATGATACCCTTGCTGTACAGTATCTGTCAACAAAAGCAGATGAAATATCTATTCAGGAGCACTTTCTGAAACCACCATTGAAAGGTAATGGCTTCATCCCTGTTTCTGACCATAAATGCCATATGCCATATTTGGAAAAAAAGCTATGCCATTGGTGTCTCACAGCAAAAAGTAGCTGCCTTGCATGGCAGACCACCAAAGGACCGATGGATGGTGAAGTCATTGACAAAGTGGGTCTTCTCCTTCTCTTCTGCAGCTTCACGTACATTACTGGTAGCTGTTCCGGTCCCATTATTTCCACCAGCTTAAATATCAGGAAATAGCTTTTGCTGTTTATCTCAGCTGTACCTGTGGTCTGACACTATCTTGCCTAAGTTTATAACTGAAGTGTTATCATTATTATTATTTTTTATTCCAACTACAGTCTAATGTCAGTTTTAGCCCTACCTGGAGTGCCTTATAAGAGGACACTGGAAAAACTTGGTAAGACTTAGTTGTGGCCAGCACTTACTTTCGTTCTCAAATATATTTGGGATTGTTAACGGTGGCTTAGGTATTCATGTACAAGACTTAAGATGTTTTAAATGAAAAAGGACCCTGTCTTTAAGCATTATGTCTGCATTGGGCCTTGGTGAAGCCACCTCTGTTCTCTACTTGTATGTGCTTCAGATACCTTTCCTCTTACCTGGACTGCTTAGTCACTGCACTTCCTTGCGGCTTTATTGGCTTCAATAAACAAAGTGATATTCTCCTGATATGCGTGCAAGAGCTTTTATTTTCTTCACCATGCCACAATTTGTACTTTTACCGTTCCCCATCACCACAGGGCCCATTTTCAAACTATCGTTTTTAAAGGTCACTTGTTTTGTTCCAATGCAGTTGAGCCTGACCATGATTTAATGACACCTCAACAAGCAGCATTAAAATTACCCTCTGTATGTGATCATAAATAATTATCCGGCAAAAGAAAAGAAAGAAATTTAAAAAAGAAAGAAAGAAAGAAAACAATATTTCTTTGCAAGAAGCCAAGACGGAGGATATTAGTTAAAATGTTAAAGTATATTAACCAATTATGCGAAATCCTTTCATATTGCCTTGCTTCATTTCAAACATGGCACAGGCTATTTTGTCTGTGAACTCGAGTGGAACAAAAAGCTACAGAATGCAATTTGTGTCAGGAGTTGGACTACAGAAGGACAACTAATTCTAATTAGTACAAATTCCCCACAGGCCAAAAGGAGGCCTAATGCAGGAACCAACTGCCTAATGCTGTTTCTATCATGCAACAGGTGGGCAGAGGTCTCCCAAAGGTTGTCATGGTGATAGCTACTGGTAGACCTTTCGCTGGACACCAGTAATTAATTGAGTGCATGGCCAGTCTTTGAATGTGATATCTTTTAATATACTTCTGAAGGAAAAAAAAAAAGAAAGAAAGAAAAAGAAAAAGAAAAAAGAAAAAATTGGCTGTTTTAATTGGTTAAAATTAAAATAGCAGAAGAGTTTGCCAAGAACTACAGTAATGTAATGCAAGTCTTTTCAAACCCTCAAACTAGAATTCTTTGCATATCTACAGGAAGAGTGGTACGTTAAAAAAAAAAAGTAAGGAAGAAAACCAAAACTTGCTGGGAAGAAAAAGTTTCCACCAACCAATAATATGGATATTTTACAACGCATATTTCTAATGCAAAAATATGTATGCAGCTCCTTAACACTCATCATTATGTATATACTAAAAATACAGGTTTAAGATATTGAGAAATTATGAGTACAGTATGTGGATTTACAAAGAGGAATGAGAGACAGAAAAGGAGAGATCAGAAGTGGAAGAGGAAAGAGAATGAAGTCATTACTGGAATGCAGAGTAAAATCCACGATATTTACTATTCATTTTACTGCAACAAATAGACTTGCTCTCTAACTCTAGATCTATCTTTGAATTTTGCTCCTTAAATTACTGGATCTGGGAACTCATTTTCAAATTTCTATTCTGTATATGGAAATAATTCTCTCTTCAGAGCAATTTATTTATTTAAAAAATTTGACTAAATTAAGATGGACTTTCCTCCATTCTGCTAAGGAGAAGTGCAACTTCAAAAGGTTTTCAGATAACACAGGCATAAATTCTACTCTACTATGGTTTAGAATTAGTTTGACAGTAGGTTTTTGAAGGTTTACTGTCAGTGAAGTTTTGCCTTTTCCACTACTGGGTCAGAAATCTGTTATTAGAGCTTGCAAATAGTGCAGTCTGAACATTTGAATCTGAGTGTTTATTTTTCTAGCTTCATCCTAAGTAATAAGCAACAGTGAAATTTATCAAAAAATATACACAAGATTAAAATATAGACACTACCACTAAAGTATGTCAATGGACCTTGTGACTGCCGAACACATTGCAAATAAAAAAAAAATCTTAATCTTTGATGTATGCATACCAACCTTCTCCAACCTGAGCATTTTAGAAGAGAATTCTGGAAGTTGCAATGTCCATTCCATCACACTCACATTTATTAATATGCATATGAAAAGATACATTTCAACATTTTGTTCTGAAGACTGGCCAGTTAGATGTTTTTAAATAGCAGTAAGCAAATAAAGTGATAGGTTTTCCTGTGAAACCTGTCCTCATCTTTGGTAATAGGAGGTATACCAGCTCTAAACATGGAAACCTTACTTAAGTACCACAACCACAAATTGATTTGCTAACTAGGAAAATCTGGAATTTGCAGCCTCTTGAAGGACATGAGATAGGGGAAATCCACCTCACAAGACTTTATTCCTTTTACTATTATCTTTAACTTACAATTTTACTTGTATTGTTATATGATTTTATAGCTTGTTTTATTCTAATCAATTGTGTCTCATTTGTTTTGTTTTGCTGGTCAATGACCGAAATAAAATGACTATTCAATTAGTAGATTTCACCACATCTTATAGTAGTAAATTCTATACATTAATTATAGAATGACATATATAAGTCTCCTAATATAAGGGAGCTGTCTGGAATAATATGTCTCTGATAGAGTTGAAGACAAGAAAAAATGAATCACGTAGGCATCCACTCTTTTCCCATCTCTCCAAGTGCAAATCAAACTATTGTAGCTTAGTAAAAAAGTACTATAAACAACCACTTCTGTTAACATATATACCATAAGTTCTGATATAAGCCACTGATCAGTCCTGGAAACTTACTATATATATTTTTTCTCATTTAGATTCAACAAATCTGTATATTTTTGTTATACATATATAACTCATAAATACTATGTCAGAATTTCCTTGTTCACTACCATCATTTTGTTACAGAGATAAAATCATACACAGGGAGGCATTCATAAACTGTCTTCATGAATTGACTCATATCTCGAATAGGGAAATGTTGGAACTCCCTTAACAGACTATGGTCTACCTTAGCTTTTGTCAGCTTGATGTCATGTGACTGATCTCAACACCCATAATTTCTAGTCAACATCAGACTGGGCTTTTTCTCGGAATAATATCAACCCCAACAGAAATACCTTTTCAAACAAGAAGATCTGCTGAAAACAAAAAGCAGTACTATTGCTTAATACTACTAATGAACCCTTTTCCTTATTCTTATTAATATTTCTTATTACTTGATATTGAAGTGGGGAGGGACTTTAAGATGGTTAGGCCTTCTTTAAAAATGTTAGCCATTTTGATTCCTCCTATTTGTTCTTTATACAGCCAGTTTGGTGTAGACACCTGGCTGGAAACCGGAAGGCCATAGTTCTAGGCCCACCTTAGGCATGGAGCAGCTGGGTGACCTTGGGCCAGTCACTTTCTCTCAGCCCTAGGAAGGAGGCAATGACAAACCACTTATGAAATCTTTCCAAGAAAACTTCAGGGACTTGTCCAGGCAGTTGCCAGGAGTCAACACTGACTTGAAGGCAAAAAAACAAAGACAAAAACAAAACCAAAAACCAAAAAAACTTTAGTTTGAATGTGTACCTCAAAAGATAAAGACTGTATTTGTATTTTATTTATATTTTCCCAACAAAGAGTTAACTAAACCTTGGTTTGCCCAATTAACCCAATTTTCTGAGTTGGCCTGACACAATGAATTATGAACTAGCAACATAAGCTTGATTCACACAACACTCTAAAAGTGATTGACCAGTTTGTGGTTCAAAATATTGTGCAAGTCTTTGGCTTGTATTCAATCAACTCCTACTAGTGATGGATAGAAATAAAAGATAATTTCCTGTGCTTTCTGCATTCTACTCTGAATCTCAAAACCTTAGGTAACAGATTTGGAGAGCCTCCAGATAGCTCAGAGAAGTGGGTGGTGATGGTGTCCCGCTGTGGTAGTGCAAAAGGAGTAGTGTTACACTTGGAATTTATTTATAAGGCCATGGGAGCTGATGTCTCACTTACCCTGTTTAAAGCCCACTCCCAAGACTGACTGTCTTTCTTCCTCCCCCACTCCTTCCTTTTTCAAATTTATAGACCCACCTAATTCAGTCAACTGTGGGTGGTTTGCAATAAAAACCAGTCAATACAAAATCTCCAATAAGATGGCACGGCCTAATAAAACTAACTAACTAACTAACTAACTAACTAACTAACTAACAACAAAAAGAACAAGGTCTAATAATACAAGACATTAAAAAAAAAAAAGCCCTCATCCCAAGTTCCCAATTTTTCAATTATATAATAACAGTTTAATACTAAAAGCAGGGGTTGGTGAGTTTTGGGTTCTAAAAAATATAATTTTACACTAATTATCAACTAATGCTATTATTTTATCTTAGTATGACTATTAAATAGCTCACTGAAAATGCCAGTTTAGTCCTTTGTAACCAGAATGATTTTATTAACCCAACGTCTTCAGAGCTTCCTCACAGTATTATTGTTTGGTCTCTACCAGAGGCAAAAATGTGGCTTCTTTTAATAACTCATTTGCACAAGGCTGATCTGAAGGACTTACACAGGATGACATTATTTTAGTGCTGTCCTGTTATCCTGGTGGGGAAAGAAGGCTGAGATAGTGGGATACAGAAAAACAAATTCAAACTAAAGATTAACAGGAATAGCTCTACAAGTAGTAAAACAAATGATGATCACTCCTTTTTGGCGGCTGAATATGCCAAGGCAGAAAAAAAAGAGCTTTCAAACACTGACAATCTGGTATATTGAAGTATGACCATTATTTTTTATTTTCCACGTTTTTGGTCCAAAGACAGTTCTGAGTAATTGATTCCCATAATGAGCTATGGTTCGTTAGTCAATTTAATTTATAATTGAATTGGATGGATGTAACTCTGTGTAAAATTGTCTCTGAAGAATCTGTTTTGTTCGTCTGTTCAACTTGTGGCAGGGATAGAAGAAAATCTAAATTATTCCCTTTTGCAATGAGGGAAAACTCTAAAAAGTATCAGTTTCCCTTGTGAAATTAAGGGGTAGGGGAGAAATATTTTTAACAGTTGCAGGGTAAAATCTCACACTATTAACACAAAAATGTATGAAACCCTTTTTAATTTAAATGTTAGGCTTAACGTTGACACATTAACATCTGGAAGAATAGGTCAATAACTCTCTCTCTCTTTCTCTTGAAGGCTAAAGACATTTCCAAGTAAACATCTCTCTCTCTCTCTCTCTCTCTCTCTCACACACACACACACACACAGAGTATTCAAGAAAAAAAGTATCCCCCACTTTAACACATACTACAAACCTCAAATTTATTATATTGTAATGTTGGAACTGTCTCTAGAAAGCCAGCAAGTCTTTGGCTTACATCGATTGCTAAAAAGCATTGATGATTACTTTTAGGGGGAGCTGGTGCTTGATGGCAGAACGTGTGTTATATGAAGAAGGTTCAAGGTTCAGTCTCAGGCAATTCCAGTAAAAAGGGAATCTGGTAGCAGATGATGTGGCAGACCTCTGCTTGAAGCCCTGGGGAGCGGCTGCCAATCAGACTAGACAATAATGGGTCAAATGGGTAAATAGTCTGGTCAGATGTAAGGAGGCTTCCTATAATACTTCTATAATATTTCTAGCTGACATTGTTTATTCAGTGGCTTTTGAAGGCTAAAGAGACTTCTAGGTAAACGTAATATATTTCATACAACATGATCATGACTGTGCATGTTTTACTAATCTTATGTTATTGTTAATGGTCTTTTAAGACAGTCTTGACTCATGGTGACTACATGCACAGGTCCAGTTTTCTTGGCACCATTTTTGGAAGTGGTTTGCCATTGCCTCCTTCCTAGGGCTGAGAGGGAGGGACTGGCCCAAAGTCACTCAACTGGCCTTTGTCCTAACGGAGGACTAGAACTTAGATCTCCCAGTTTCTAGCCTGACGCCTTAACCACTACACCAAACTGCCTCTCAGTCAGAGCTATACACTTGCCATAGAACACACAAAATGTGTGTGTGTGTGTGTGTGTGTGTGTGTGTGGGGACCGTCAAATGAATCTGGAGGGCAGCAAGTTTGACATGACCCTATCCTAATAACAAAGAATAGTATCATGGCCCCATTCACTATATGACACAGCAGTTTAGTCTAGCCATATATAACTATTGACCGACTGTTTGAAAGAACTAATCATTTGTGCATCACATCCCTCCTAAAAACATTTGAAATAATATGTAAGAAGAGTTACAACTACTCCTTACTACTGGCATTGTGGTTGGCCAGGTGGTTAACAACTTATTTTTGCCATTGGAAACAGGCAGGAAATCAGGTGGTACACTGAGAGCTAGCTGGCCATCATACATAGGGTGTGGGCTGCTTCCCGTTTAGTGACTTCCAGCTAGTACAAACCCTGGTCTATCAGCTCCTAATGTATAATGTGCAATTGCAGCCTACTATGTATACAGTATGCTAACTTAGGTTTTCAGCACTAGGATTTAAAAATAAAATATAACATCTGGCTGATTCCTATTACCATTATCTACCTTTGAAACATTAACCAAGCCAATATTTGCTCCATATCATAAGTTACATATCCATTCCCCTGGGCTTGAAAAATAGTCATGCTGAGATCCCACTCAAGTCCAGTTTAAAAACTTCGATGTTGCATTGGTCTAATGAGCCCCAAGCATATGATGTACTACCCAGGCCATAAAAACATCTAGCTTTGAGGATAATGAGATGTTTGATAACATCTATCCAAATGACCGAAGCACTGGAGCCACATGACATGCTTCAGGGGAATGGCAGAAATCCTCTAGCATTCACCCATCAGCCAGTCGGATCTTTGTCGGGGGAGCCTTTGAAGACCTCTAATAGGCTGTTCAGCCTGACCCTGTTTGCAAGTGTTGCATTTCCCACATTTTTAAAAGAAAAGCAAAAAACTCCCCCCAAAACCCTAATTAAAATGATTAGCATTTGTATTTAGTACCTAAATAGTAGATGCAGAATGTGTCTGTTTCTATACATTTGAGACAGTAGAATGGAATTCTACTAACACAATACATTGACAGTATTAATGGAGTTGTACCAAACATACGCGCACACACATATACAGACAATGCCAAGGAAAGAGAGAGAGAGAGAAAAATATGACTACAGGGGAAACCAGCATAACTACAGTGGGATAGGGATGATAATCACCCATCCTCAATCCCAAAAGGCATATATATTTATCTTACAGCCAAAGGACTATTTTGGCTGTAAGCGGAATGTAGAGAATTTGTACTTGAGAGAATTTCATATGGATTTGTAGAGGCAATCATGACACACAAACTCTTCAGACTCAAATGGCCTCCAGTTAAGAGGTCGCTTAACAATCTCATTTATCTATATTTGCATCAAGTCCTCAGTAAATTCAAATGGCAACAGGCTTCCAGGCTCCTTATGTTATTCAGATAATAGGGTTTTCCCTTTCCGTGTAACTGTAATAGTGGAACTGTAATGTCTAATCTATGTCATACTTTGAGAAATGCTTATACATTCATTTTCTGAGCCAGTTACATCTTTTCCCCCTCCTGACTGCATTCATCGGTACATCGAAAAGAAAAGAAAACAAAAACAAAACAAGCCTAGCATTTTTTGTCTTTGGAAACATCGTGCAGTGATCTTGTTCTGCAAAGGGACTCTAGCATTTGGACCAGTGTTTCCAATATTCAGTTAAACATGGATTGTGTGTTTGTAAATGAAAGAGGCATAATGTTTAACAGCAGAGGGAGACTGGAGCTGTTGAAATCATTATACCTCTGCTGAAAAAATTTCTATATACCTTTTTTTCAAAACAAAGGTGTATGAAACAATAGAATATGTTTCTCTTTTTTTTTAAAAAAAGGACATCAATCATTTCTACATAATGCACAAAGTAAACTCTGGAGCTCAGATAAGATGTGTCATTGTAAACTTATGTTCAGAGGCACTTGTATCAGTGTGATCAATCACTTAATAGCCTAAGCAAGTTATATATATATATTATTTTAGTCTTTAAACTCCTTTAACAGTATTGCTGAAACTATTGTTTTAATCTGAAATCAGGGTGTAGACCACTATTATCACTCATTTTTAAGCTAATACTGGTGGAGAAAAACAGAATATTTCTTTAATGTTTTTAATGGCTTATCAGACTGATATCCTAGAGAAGAGGACAGATAAACAGAAGGCTACAATCTTGCACTGCATAGAGACACATACAAATTCAGAAATATGTGAAGAAAAAAGCTCTGGAAGTGAAGAAGGGCAAATGGATTAATTGCCAGTGCATCAAAGTCTACATAGTACAAACTGTAGTTCCTTGGCTGTCCAGATTTGCTATCTGTTCCAGCTGTCTGGAGTTGGTTAGCGCCAAAATAAAATCAATGAAGAAATAAAAATAAAGAAATGCAAATCAATAATGGCACTTTAACATTCCAGGACACTCTGTCCCTTACCCCAAGAGGCCTACCCTTAAGCAAAGAGATTACAAAGACTGATTTGATCATGAAGCCAACTGTAATGCCTAAGGATGTTTCTCATTATTTCTCTTACATGTCTTAATCAGCTGACCAATGCAAAAATGTCCGTGTTACACCCATCAACAGTTTTATGAGTATGCTCTGACTACACCAGGGGTTGAGAATTTGGGACCTTCCAAATGTTGCTGAAGTCCAACAGCATCCAACAGCCCCTGACAATAGTGAAGAATGCTGTAAACTGAAGTTGAACCACATCTGAGGACTACAAGTTCTCCACTTCTGACAATGATTTCTGTCTGCTATTCTTCTTTTGCTATTCCACTTCATAATCCTGGGATATACACATTTCTATCCCAGGATAATACTCCATGTGTTTGATGAGATGTACTGTAATCCTAAAAAACTCATGCTATTACGTTCAATCAACACAAGATCCTTCACTGTTTTACTGAACTCTGAAATAGTCACGCTATGTGCATATAATGGTGGCATAAGGAAGGCATAAGGTGAGAAGGAAGATCTTTTGATTTGGCATAGTTTTAAATTTATTTTGGAGCTGGCATCAGCTCCAGTGCTGGCAGATGGTTGCCCTCATCACTAAGATAGTTCAATGGACTCTGATTCTTTTTACATTTCTGACACAATTGCTTCTTGATTCATGCAAACTAGTTCAGTCTTACTCAGTCCTATAATCATACTGAGTTTTCCCATGTCTGCTGCATAATTCTGCTTTAGCTTGCATATTTTGTCCAATGTTGATTGAAATCAATTAAGGTAGCAATTGTTGCCCCAAAGGTGGAGCAAAACTTTTTAAAGCAAGGTGCATAACTTTGGGGGGCTTTGTCTTTGAACAATCTGCTAGAAATTGTTCACCAGGAATGAATATGGTGAGGAAAATGAAGTGGTGTGGCAAAAAAAGACAAAAACTAGAATTAAAGTAAATTAAATTATTTAATAATGTTAGGTCAGATTAAACTTATAGTTCTATAATCAGTCTTGGGGACATAAAAACTGGAGTTCACAAAGTGTTGGTTATACTGGGGGGAGGGTGAGTAGAGATATTATTTGGTGGGAATGACCACCAGGAGTGGGTCAAAAAAGGCAGCTGGGAGCTGCAATCACATGGTCAAAGCCCTGCCCTTTTATATGTGATTTCATTTCCAGGAAGTGATTTGTGTCAATGCTGCTCTTTATTAGAAATACTGTAAAATAAGTGCTTCTGTAAATTTCTTGGTTCAACAAATAGGGCTGCCAGTATAACAAAATTCAAAACTGCTTTTTCCAGCCTTTAGACTTGTGTTTGTTGCCTACTAACTACTAGCTGTGATTTAGTGTGCAGCAGCAGCTTTAATTCAGACTAGATTTTATTCCTTTGCTTCACCTGGCATTTATATATGTGGTAGAGATGACATAGTTTAATGCTTTAATAACCTAGTGAGTGAAGTGAAAGTGAGATACATATCCAATCTATCCAATTGTAGGCCCAAATTATTGGATCCCACCATCTTCACCTCAGTCCTTAAATAATTCCAGTTTCAATAGAAAGCCTTCCCAGTTTATAAACCATGACCCCAAGTTTTGCTTTGCATTATCCTTGCTATTAACTCACCCCCAAAAGTAAACATTTGAAGCAGCAAAGCCTTAAAAAGCTCTTTTGCGAGCATCTTTTTCACCCATCCCTGGAAAAAAGGGAGAGATGATTTTGGCTACATTAACTCGAAGGCGCCACCCACGAACTGAGAGCTTAAAGCTAAATGAATGGAAGGTCAAACTTTAGTAGAGCCATTAATCTGTATTGCCACATCCCAGATTGAAAAAAATATATGAGATGCTAATTGGAAGCCCCTTTTGGACTTTTTGTGTGAAACAGAAAAAAATGAAATTATGATATATGGATTTGATGATTAGTAAAATTAATTAGATTACAGAAAAAATGGATGTTAAATAGAAATCTTAGAGTAAGAGTTCAGTGTATGTTTTACTTATATCTGCTGTAAAGGAAGTCGGAAGTCATTCTTTTTTTTTTTTTTGTATTTCTGCTTCTTTCTTTTTTCTGTTCCCTTTCTTGATTATTAATTCTGGTTAGTTTTTATAATTCTTTTAATTTTTTAATTTTTTAAAATTTAATAAAGTTATTCTAAAAAAAAGAAAAATTATATGAGAAATGTAAACACAATTTTCAGCCAGCATTAGATAGCAGTAGATATGCATAGTCTAAGAGACAATCTTTCATGAACACTGGGAAATTTGACTATATGTCAGAGTTGTGTGTATGCGTGTGTACGGGTGCCCACACACTCTTTATTCTGACGTGTTTTTCATCTAATACTTTCACTGTTTTTATTTTGGGTGATGTAGGAAGTGTGACTTCTGATAAAAAAAGGAGCAATGTGAGGGAAATATCCCAAAGGATAGTGCTATTTTTCATCTTTAATGTGCTTCTGACCTTACTTATTCTCTACTTATCCTTCTTCTTCCAGTTATTGGGAGATCATTATTCTTTTTGCAGGTGCCCTTTGGCCTCCATTTTCTTGACTTTTTATTTGCTTGCATTTTCTCACACAATAATTCATTTCTACTCCCTTTCCATCTTCAATGTCTATCCTTAGTTTTTTAAATTCTTCTGAATTCCCAGCCCCCTACCGTTCAAGTCTTGCTCTCTTTTGTTTCTAAATCACGCTTCTTCTTTCTTTCTTTCCATGATCCTAGTATTTGATTATTTTTTTTACTTCCCTTGTCCAATGCATACATTCGTATGTTGTGATGATGGTATCAACAGGTGGGTCAGGGTTGCACATATGCACGCACGCATGCACACGTCCACAGAAAATGGTGAAATCTAGAAGTGGGCTCATTGGAAGGAGAGAAGATTAAAACCTCTTTCTTTTTAAGCTATCCTTATCAAGACTGCTCTTTCCTTATAGCTATTAGCAATGGGAAAGAGTGATATCAGCTGCATTAGGATTTTCTCTGTGTGTATATGTAATACTATCACCCTCCAGCACTCCTAATCAAGATAGCTGTTTCCCCGCACTAGGACAAGTGAGTAAATTATCAGTGCAGGTGGCCTGTTATTCCATCCTATCCCATACCTCATCAAGTACGTAGCAAATTTAAAGTGCACACACACAATCTAAGCAGCCAAGGGGGCAGGGGAAAGCACAATCTTGAAAAAGAAGATCCATGAAAAGGACAGGAATTGCTAATTTTGCTTCTCCGGGTGACAGAAACTGTCCCGGTCATTAGTTGCCAGTCATCCATAAAGGCTCTTACATCTAGTTTCCTTATTGCAATGTATGCCATATGGACCCATGCTCGATTATTAAAATTACAAATGGTGGCAGTTCATCTTTGCTACCTAAGAGGGTAAAAGAATTACAAGAACAAGCAATCCTATGTCTGTGATCCTAAGCAGAATTTCCTGGAAGTAAGCTTAAATCAGATTTAACTGCATACAAATGATTGGGATCAATGTGTGAGAAAGCCCAAATGCATTCATACATTGTGAACAAACCCAGCTTATTGTGTCACTGTCACAATGGTTTGAAAATGGATAACTGGATTGAAGAAAAGGAGCCTTTTTATTCTGGAGCAAAGTATTATACACATTTTCTGATGCTCAGGACCCAACAACTGAGAAAGCATTCATCCAACCAGTTCAGAACTGTGAGAACAGTTTACGTCACCTGTATTTTATGGAGAATTCTTTCCATCCTTATGTGGAAATAATAATGATTGAACCTGAGACCTGTTGCATGGAAGGCATGTATTTCACCATCGAGTTCTAGCCCTAGGGCAGGAGAGGTGGGCATCACACAGAATCTCAGATCCAATGGGACAGCCTATGAACAAACAGGCAGAGCGTGGATGACCTGGTGTGATCAAATGCTTAGAAATATGAAATTATTTTGTGCTCTTTTCCATGATTAGTGGCATTATGCTGTTATGCAAATAATCTGTTATTTATAGAGAGATGCATTATGCAGTTATGCAAATCACCTATAAATAATTAATATTTCTCATCATTATTTGTGGGGAAATATGCCCCTAAAGCATGTAATATCAGGTATTTAATATATAGTAATTTTATTAAACATTACAATTAAAAAAAGCTAATACAAACTAAAAAATAAAAGAATCAAAAGAAAAAATAGAAAGTGCAGAAAAGAAAAAAAGAAAGAAAAGAGAAATGAGAAAATGAGAATATGGTAAAGGAAAAGAAAAGAAATATATAAAGAAATGACTTCCCCCTTCATCACAACAAGTATAAACAATTTTAGTAACTTATCACCTCCTCTTAAAATACAACAAATGATCTCTTCTTCCCATATCTCATCTTTTATCTTATAAACAAATCTTTAAAGCCTCATTGTTCAGTCCCAGTCAGCAAAAGTCCATTAAGTGTTACTGGAGGTAACAGCATATCTATTTTAACCTTGGTCAAATGAACCAACTTTATATTCCTTCCTTTTACTTTTCACAATCTTGATTTTTAGTCCCTTTAAATAGTTGATTTTTAGTCCCTTTAAATAGTGTCCTAGAACTTGATTTCTTTTCATTTTTTCTTTTCTCTTTCTCAGAAAATTCTTCAAAACTTTAACAAGTCTCTTTTGTAAATCCAAAATAGGAAAGTTATCCAGGTCACTCTTTTGGTTTGTTAACTTTTAATTATTAAGACATCAGCTGGTTTCTTTTGTACATCCAGTGTAGCACCTTTTTCCATATCATTCTTGTAGCCTGTAATTTTTAAATCCACTTTAGATCAGTCTCAGTCTTGTCCAGTAAAACTTGTTCCTCTTCCATATTATATTTTAAACACAGTCTATCTATAGAGGCAGACACCTTAAAATTAACTTCTGGGTTGTTCAAAAATATCCTTCAGTATGTCCAATGTTAGGGTTAGAGTTAAGCGCTGATTGTGATTTGAGCAAGATGGCTATTCCCTCATCTCCCAGAGCTCTAAACTTGCTGGAGGCTGCTGTCTTGTGGTCCCCTCACCAGGAACAGCAACAACAACACCCCTCCAGGTCCCCTCTGGAGCATTGTGGGTAATTTCAAGTCCTTTCCTTGTCCAGAAAGGAATTACAAAAAGCTGGTCTACTCGCTGGCTCTTCATTCTGCCATGGTTGTCGGCTCCACTTTTATTGGAGCCATTTCAGTTTGCCATTTCTTCCCTGGAAGTTAGGTATCTAATACATTGTGGCCTTTTGCTTGCTACTCTTTCTGAATAGCAAGGTGTTCATACCCATGGTTTTTGCTTTACTGTTCAGTATTTATAAATCTCTCTGAAGTACCATTATTCTGTTGAGATCAGGAGTGTTAATAGAGGGCAGCTTTCTCTGACTTGGGAAGAAGGCAGGCATTGGGCATGTTTGTTGGAAATCCTCAGAGTTGTAGCCCAAACACATTTGGAGAACACTACGTTGGAGAAGGCTACCATAGAACTGCCTTTGAACTGTGGTTCTGGAGAAGACTCTTAAGAGTCCCCTGGACTGCTAGGAGGTCAAACCAGTCAATCTTAAAGGAAATCAACCATGATTGCTCATTGGAAGGATTGATAATGAAGCTCAAGCTCAGATACGTTGTCACCTAATGCGAAGAGAGGACTCTTTGGAAAAGATTGAAGGCAAAAGGACAAGGGGACGGCAGAGGATGAGATGGTTAGATAGCATCACTGAAGCAATGAGCATGAAACTGAGCAAACTCAGGGAGGCAGTGAAAGATAGGAAGGCCTGGCGCAATATGGTTCATGGGGTCACGAAGAGTCGGACACGACTTAACGACTGAACAACAGCAACCATAGAATAGATGTGTTTGCTGCAAGAACCATCATAAGATAGCCATATCGTATGGCAATCAGTGAAGCAAGAGATACTAATGAGTGATGGCCAGAATTGAAAACACTGCAAATGATAGGCTAAAGATAGCAATGTATGCAACCTCTTCAAGAATATTTGTCTCATAAAAACAGCTTTGGCTTTCACCCCAAAATTCACAGTTGTTTTACAAACAACAAGAAACAAATCAAGCTGAATTTTACTATAGACAAAGATGTATCTGCAAAGCTATATAAAATGTGCCTTCTAAGGCAAAATTGTACTATCATCTTTACCTAACAGTACTAGGCCACTGTCTTTACTATATAGGACCTGTATACAAGAGGGTTTTTTTCTCCTTATTTTTATTTGGCATAAAATGTGATGGCACCAAGTAATAAAGGAGAAGAAGCCATAATGACACAGACCAAATGTGGATAGAGTCACAGATCCCTAGTGAGTGTGATCCCAAAGTAGAAGATAGCTGGTTCAGCACTAGCAGCTTTGTGGTGAGACTGACTAGCAATTCCCCGCACTAGCTGATGACTCCATGTTTCTATCCCTCTGCTGATGACAAACTCCCTGCACAGCTACCACGTAACACCTGCTGATAAACTGTGACTCCCCCTCTCCTTTTCCGGTATCTGCTTACTTCTTATATTTACTTTGCCAGCTGCCACTGAGCAATCGTGCAACAATTTCACAGTGTTGACTCTGGCACCCCTTGATTTCACTTACCACCTCAGAGATTGTTAGACCTCAGTAACATTCTATAGCAGCTATCTGGAGATCAAAAGAGTCCAACAATTACTGGCAACTTTTCTCTATTTTTCATCCTTAAAAAAAGTTCTTTGGAATGCAGAATTTTCTTGGTTCATTTTTTTAAAGAAAGAAAAAAAATCCCTAGCCTAATTTCAGATCCTGATTTCCCAGTACAAACCAGAGCAAGAAAAGTATGATTATTCTCATAAATAACTCAGGACTATAGAGTATATTTTAAACAAGTTTACCCACAAGGCACAACTGCCCTATATTAAATTATTTTTTAAGTGTAAGTTGATTAAAGTAAAAATTAGTTGTTATTAACTTATGGACATTTTCATATTTTACAGCATTTCAAAGACAATTCCAGCAGGAGTAGATTTGTTGCTACCCACAGGTATAATCATCGGGAAAATTAATAATCATGTTCACGGTAGCTATAAATCATTATAGTTTAGGCAATTAATATGGGGAACAAAATATGAAAGATCTATAGACATTATTATTGTGTAAAGCATCCTTTTAATTTTTTAATTTATCATTGAATGTATACTCTGCCTTTCTATTTATACCAACACTCAAGGCAGCATTAAAAATATGGTTAAAATAGAACATAATTCAATTAAAATTGAAATCAAAATTAAAATCAGACATTAGAATAAGTAACAATTAAAGGGGTGTGAAAAATATGTTTTTATCATCTTTGTAAGTATTAGGGAATACACTCTGTATTCTATAAAGGAATCTATAAAGAAGAAGCCCTTTTCTGTGTACCAGCAGATGAGCTCCTGGCAGTGGGGGCATCTTCAATAAGGTCTCTCCTATTGATTTGAGTAACTGGGCAGGTTCATTAAAGGGAAGGCAGTCATACTTACAATAATAATGATGAATGCTCAGAATCTATATGGTCAAATTTACTTGTCTGTTAAGGTCATCAACACAACAATACAAAGTTCATAAAAATATAACAATAAAAGCAATTAAGAGTCATCACAAGCCACAGGTTGTTTGAAACCCATAATTCTACAAAAATTGTCCAGAACAGTTCAGTTTTGACCAATTTCTGGTATCCCATCAGGATAGGTGCCAACTTCTAGAGGAAGAAATGGTGGACTGAAGATTTTCGCAGAGCTAACAACTGTGGCAGAATGAAGAGCTGGCGAGTAGACCAACTCTTTGAAACCTCTCTGGACAAGGAGAAAACCTGAGATCACCCACAAATGCTTCAGACAGCTGCTTCTCATGAGGAGACTGCAAGATAGCAGGTTTAGAACTCTGGGAGATGCATAGCCATCTTGGTCAAACCACAGTTGACATCTTTGAAAGGACACAAAGTTTGCATACTTCCTTTTCTAATCACTTTTGGAAATTGTTTGTTAACTATTTTTCAGCTATTAGAAACCTTTGGAGCAACAAGTTTGACAGCACCAGCTGAGTTTCCTTCCATCCTTAGCGAAAGAACGTTTTAACTACAAGGTTAAGAACTTAAAAAAATTTTTTTTTTGAATGAACAGCAAAAGGGTGATTAAAACTTTGATTTTAGAAAGTTACAAATGGACTAGGGGTCCAGATAAATTTAAAATAAGATTTTGGAATTAATTATAAAGAATCCTTCCCATGGGAAAATGGTTTTGTTTTGAATTTAAAAAACAAACAAACATAAGACTGTGAAAACTGGACACTAGAGGGAACTAAAGATTACAATTAAAGGAGAAAAACACATAAACTCAACTCACAATTATAGAATGAAGCAAAATATTCTAACATTGGACATAGTGAAGGATATTTTTGAAAAATGGACTAAGAAGTTAATATTAATAGTGTCAACAGAGATATCTGCCTCTACAGAAAGACTATAAGATGTTATGGAAGAGGAACAAATTTTACCTGACAAGATCGAGACTGAGTTGAAAGTGAATTTACAAATGACAGGCGACTAGAATGACATGGAAACAGATGTCACACTGGACATACAATAGAAACCGGTGATGTTTTAATAATTAAAAGGGATGTACAAACAATAAACCAAGAGAGTGACCAGGATAATTTTCCTATATTGGATTTACAAAAGAGGCTTGTTTTAAGTTTTTGTCAGGCCCAGTTTTGAAGAATCTTGTGAGAAGGGACAAAGAAAAAATGAAAAGAAATCAAATTCTGTAACATTATTTGAATGCACTGACGAATAAGATTTTTAGAACTAAAGGGAATGAATATAAAGTTGGCTTATTTCATCAAGGTTAAAATAGATATGATGTTATTTCTGATAACCCGTGATGGACTTTTGCTGACACGAGGACTGAAATGACAATGCTTTATGGATTTGTTTATAGATAAGACATGGGATATGGGAAGAAGAAGTCATTTGTTGTATTTTAACAGGAGATGATAAGTTACTAAAATTGTTTATACTTGTTTTGGTGAAGGTGGGAAGTCACTTCTTTATATGTTTCTTTTCTATATTCTTACTTTCTTTTCCCTTTCTCTTTTTCCCTTTTTTCTTTCTTTTCTGCACCTTCTTCTCTTTCTTTTTATTCTTTTATCTTTTTTTAAAGTTTGTATTAGTTTTTACTGTTGTAATTATAATCTTTAATAACATTACTATTAAAAAAAGGATAGATGCCAACTATTTCATAACACTTGGGCCATTTTAGAAAAGCACTGTTTCTGAGTGTCAGTGCTCTTCGCTTCTCAAACATGGCAATTTTCTTGGGAAGAAAATATCAGGCAGGTGAATTCCACTTGCAGGAGTTGATCCTAGAAATACTTGCGAGCCAAGCCACAAAGAGCTTTATAGACTAAAACCAAGGCTTTGAATTGCCCCAGGAAACCTACTGGGACCAATGCAGGGCCTGCAGCACAGGTGTTAAATGGCTATAGAAGTTCTTACTTGCCAATAAATGGGCTGCTACATTTTGTACTAACTGTAGTTCCTGGTGGTCTTCATAAGTATCCTTAGTGCAGTAGTCCAAATTGGTGATAAGGGCATGAGTTACCAGGTCCTCCTCCTCTAGATAGGGCTGCAACTGACATACTAGCAAAAGTCTCCCTGAATATGGGCTTCCATTCAGCAGCAGCTGTGAGTCCAGGAGGAACATCAATTTCAGTAGAGCCTTTCCCATTGGTCTGAGTAACTGGACAGGTCACTTCCTTCAGAGGGAATATCTCCCTATCGCAGGTTAAACTGGAGCTAACAAAGAGCTTTCGGAACAAAAGGTAGCTCTGAATTGCTAGGGCTGAACTTCAGCCTGTTTTGTCCCACCTGGACTCCAATAGCCTCCAGACATCAAGCCAAGACCTCCACAGCAGGCTATTACTGGGCATTAGTATGCTGGCGATACCTCACCCTGAACTGATGGATGACATTTTCCAGTAGTTTTTAGATGTTAGTGGAGAATATCAAACCTTGAGGTACCCCACAAAGAAGCACCCATTGGCCTGACTACCACTACCAATACCAACAGATTGCTACTACTCTTCACCACCTGTTCATCACTGAAACCATCCTTTCAGAAAGGAGCAGAACTGAAAAACAGAGCCACAGCTTCCAATCTTTGTAGATGATCCAGAAGGATACCATGGTCAATGACAGTGAATGCTTCCTCCTGTAAAGGTCCAGGTTTCCCACTCCATCCATCCATATCCCACGCCCGGGAATGAATGTTGACTGAATGGGGTCCAGATAATTGGCTTCTGATGCAAGTGCAAAATAATACAGCCTCATCAGCTTGAAGGAAGCAAGGAACTCTGACTAAATAATCATTCATTCTAACAGGGAACAGACTCCAGTGTCTAATGTATAGAATACTTACTGGTTACTATGCTTGTATGATTAATGTCCCCAATCATATTTTTCATTCATCTTCTTACATGCAAGTAATCTGTACATGAGGCTGCAAATCTATATACCCTAAGTCCTGATGGAGTTGCCTAGTCCCTGATTTCTATCATTTTAAAATTATTATTCAGATTCTTTTTTGTTAAAAACCTGAATAAATGGGAAACTAGCATACTAAAAGGAAAGGCCAACCTCAAGCATTGTATGTGTGTCCAATAATGCTTCCGGACCAGTCATCAGAAACAGGGTCAGACACAACTACAGCAAGATGGGGTGGGTATTCATTTAGAGGCCTGCAATTCTGGGCTAGGACCAACTTTGGTTCTCAGTGGGGTTCTTACCAATAAAGCTTTATTTGGCTCACAGCCTGGGCATCTGTGAGAGCATTCTGCCCATATAGTTTTGCCTAGCTAATCTGAGTGAACCTAGAATGCCTGATGAAGGCCCCCATCTCTTCTGAGATGAGATGGGAGAAGTCACAGATATAGACATCCTCTGTAGGAGCTCCCTCCTTTGGAACAACATGCCCCCTAAAAGAAGGTGGGCTACCATTCTCCTGGTCTTTTGACAGCTTATAAAGACTTGACAGCTTTGGAAGGGCACTAGAGACTGCTTATGTTGTTAGCACTGAACCTTAGATGGTTCCAATGTGTTAATGTTTATAATTCTAAAGCTTTATTTGCTGCCATTTATGCAGCAGTTGTATTGTTACTGTAGGTGGTGTACCCTGCTTAGAATCTTTTTCAACTGAAGCAGTATGCATATTCAAATACCTACATACATATACACTGGAAACATTCCTAGGGTAAAAATAATGCTTTATTGGAAAATTTGTCAACCTATACTCTGAAAAAAAGACAGAAGTCAGATGGAAACCATGATGCTATCATGGGAAACAAGCAGTAATGGTGGTGTGCAACCTAGAGTGTTTTATGAAGGGCTATGCCTACCATGACCACCATTCTAGGAGAGTATCTATAACATGCTCCAAATTCAGATGTGTCCATTGACACAAAAAGGTTGGGGACCGTGCTATACCTATTTTCATCCCCTTGGTCTCTCCTTCTTCTTTTTAGTTATGTTTTAATTTATGGTTTTATGTGTTTATATATTTTATGTTCTAATGTTTATTGTGAATCACCCAGAGTTCCCCCATTGGGGGGAGATGGGCGGTCAAAAATGTAATAAATAAACAAACAAACAAACAAACAAACTAAAAGAAAGATCCACTGAACACAATGGGATATATTGTCTCAGTAAAAGATATTTAGGATTGGACTCTAAGTGAGGCTAAAACTATTTGTTAATGCTGGAGACCAAATAGGAAAACAAATTAGGATATAAATTCTACCAGAGGTATGTTTTTCATTTAGTTGACAGCTGTGGATAGAGAGCCCAACCACTTATTTTGCATGATCACTAATTCCACTCACCTTCATGTTAACATTTAGTTAAACTAGGTATGTGATTTGTCTATATTTGGCTTTTCTCTACATTTCCTTTCCTTCATTGGTTGCTATTAGGGAGACGGCAGAAGCAGAGAAATGATTGGTGAGATAGGTGGGCACTAATTCCCACTAGAATTAGCCCTGTATCGTCCATAATTGATAGATGAGGCATAAAGGTGGATGTTCACCAGAACACTTCTCTTCAGCACTTTGCTGTGAGACAGGATGACTGGAATCAGTGGGGGAAGGAATGTATTCAGCAGAGTTGCCCAAAAAAGAAGTCTCTGTTCTGTTATGCACAGAAGGACCTTCTTGGTCATTTCTCTCAGGCTCTGGAACTTCCTAACTAGGCTAGGAGGCCAGGCTATCTCCATCTTCAATATTCTTCTACCAATAAAGGAAGTTGCACG
Organism: Liasis olivaceus; assembly: GCA_030867105.1. Lineage (NCBI taxonomy): Eukaryota > Metazoa > Chordata > Lepidosauria > Squamata > Pythonidae > Liasis > Liasis olivaceus. The sequence goes on along the minus strand of CM061350.1, from coordinate 124,996,510 downwards.
TTTTCATTCACACGGGCATTTTTAGCTTTGAGGCTGTATTGAATTTCCTGGTAAAAGCTTTTTACTTCGTGTGTGTGTGTGTGTGTGTGTGTGTGTGTATGTTTTAAAAAATTGGCTGGCTTTTATGTTTTGATGATTTTAAAGGTATATTATCTTTTTTTGTGTGTCCTTAGCCACATTTGCATCATTTCTAGTGGAAAGAAATCAGACTTCCTCAGCCCGGTACTCCTCAGGTATGTTGAGACTACAACTTCTAGAATTCCCAGTTGGCATGGCCAAATGCCACTACATCTGGGGAATGCTGTATAAATAATGTTCACTCTTTCCAAAGAGATTTCATACTATAGAATTCCACATCTATGGAGATCAGCATTAGATGTGCCTCTATAGCACAGTTATTTCATAAAGCTAAAATTTAACTACAGCATCCTATTATTTAATCCTTTATATTTAATGGTTAGTTGTTTACAGATGAAAATAATTCAAACTGCATCTATCACTCAGCTTTGGGACAAATTCCAACCATGGTGGATAGACTGCCATTTAGAAATAATTGTATCTAAAATTGATACTCAGTACTGAAACTAAGATAAAGCTTGAATACATTCAAATAATTACATACCCAATGGAGTTTTTATCATGTTTCTAACTATTGCTTCAGCCTATGACATGAACTGTATTTCAGACTTCAGAAATGATTTATGTGATCTGCTAAGCTTCCAGATGTATCATGTCCGAGTGGAATTATGAAGTCAAACACTGATGTCAAATACAAATTTAATTAGATGCTGAAGGAAATACCAGACCAAAGGAGAGAAAAAGGCCAGCTTATTAGGTCAAAATGGCACTAAATTCAGGGATACCTTTTCCCCAGTGATAATAAAACAATTTTAGAGTAGTATAAAACAAAATGAATTGGGTGAAACCTACAGGTATAGAAGACCTTTTTTTATATAAAATATGAAGCATGCCAGATTTCAGATTAATAGATGCAAGGCTTTTCTTCATGGTACTTTTAATTAAAAAGCAAAACAAAGCAGAGAAGATTCTTAAAAAAAAAAAAAACTGGCAGAACTGGATGACATTTTAGGCAAATTGCTGTTTCTGGGGTGATTAAACCAACATAAATTCAGGGAATTTTGTGCAAAATTTACCTACAGTTTGGAGGTTTTAAAAAAGTGTGTAGTTATTTCCTCGTGCTTTTTTAGTCAGGTCCCTAAAAGATTACATACAGGAATCCGTAGCTAATAGGAATGTGTTAACCATTTAGAGGGATACTTTGTGGCAGCAATATTACGGAAGTGTCTTGTGGAAATGTCTCCATAAGACCCTCAAAGTGGTTATGTCTCCATTCAGGAATATATGATTGTTGCAATGACTGAAGACTCCTTGAAATGATTTGGACATAGTAGCTGCCTCCTTTGTCTGGGCTTGGAGACAAAAAAGGGTCAGGCCTGTCAGAACTTGGATGGAAGATCTCCAGGGAATTCCAGGGCATAAGCTTCCTGGAAGAAGACAACGGCAAACATTTTTTACATTGTTGCCCCAAAAATGACATGGACATGTCAGTGAAGTCACCCCATGTGAAGCTCCACTTGAAGGAGGCTTTACCTTTAATAGCATATGTGCAGTGATTTCTGCAAGAAAGAAAACTTCAGATTTTGAAATTATCCGCTCCACTCCCCCTTCATTTATTTTCATGAATGGATATGAAAAAGGGCTATGTAGTTATGAAAGTGTTGGACAAGAACCGCAGAGATCCATGTTCATGGTCACCCCAGACATGGAAGCTCACTGGCTGACTCTTTTCTTTTTCTCTCTTTCTCTCTCTTCCCCTCAGCCCAGCCTAACTTATCAGGTTGTTACGGTGGAGACAATGGAAAGTACTATGCCTGCTGCTTTGAGTTCCTGCAAAGAGACAGCATTTATATCAAACAAACAACAAGGCATTCCTACAAATTAAACTCAGAAAAAGAGAGAGAATGTATAAAAAGTGCAAAGAAAGAAAAATAGGTATTCCTAGACAAGAGCTCTGTCACATTTCCCAATGATAAGCACAAGGTCTGGTCTATAATGATGAATGAAAAATGAAATTATTTCAATATTTTCCATTGTTTGGCCCTTCAGGATCAAAATCCCATTTAGGTGACCATAATTAGTTCTATGTGAGGCTATCATTAAAGACAATCCAGAAACTACAACTGGTCTAGAATGCAGCAGATGCAGTTATGAATGCCAGACAGTTTGCCCATGTAACATCTCTGCTTTGAGAGCTACACTGGTTACCAGTTTGTTTCTGGATGCAGTTCAAGGTGAACTATATGGTTCAGGACCTGGATATCTCTGGAACTGCCTTCTCCCAGTGCTCTGTGCCTATTTTTTGAGATCTGGAAGAGACGCTCCCTTTGGGGCCTGAACTTTTAAGAAATGTAATCTGCAGGGATCCCAGGTTGGGGCTTCTCAGTTGCAGCCCTTCCCAAAATCAGATGGGCCCTGGCTCTATTAGCTTTATGTCAGCTATTATAAATGTATTATTATTTGTGATAATGTATTAATTGTTTCAGCAAACATGGAATTTGATCTAAAGACCTTCCAGACTAAAATTTATTTTATTTATTCATCAAATTCGTCACCACCTATCTCGTGAAATGACTCTCGTGAAACAAAATATAGCCCTTTTGTTTTTATTCTTCTAAATTAAAAATAACTCCAGTATTAAATACTGTTTATCTATCAAGAGCACAAATGGCTTTCATTTACCTGGTCAAAAAGGAAACTTGACTGCAAAATAATCAACAATATACAGCTTTTCAGGTAAGGCAATTATAATAAATTGGTGCTTTGCCACAGTAATTGAATGGATGAAGACTAACCTGAAGCTCAGTCTAGATAATCAGAGTTAGTATGAGTGGAGAGTTACCAAGGACAGTGGTGTTTACAGAATCTAGTAGGAAGAGTTATATTCTTTCTTAAGAAACAGGTTTAGATGAATTACTGTAAAACAATCTATGTGGAACTGCCTTTCAAGAAAGCTCAGAAGCTGCCATTTTTATTGAAGAAATGTATTAAATAGATAAATGGTACACAGACATAACCATGCCTGTATTAGTAATATTTTCTTTTCTGTCCAGCAAGACACCTTTGATTTTTTAAAAAATCTAGCAATATTAGCAATAGTCAAGTGTAACTATTCTAATCTGAATACCCATCCCTTTATAGTTTTTGCCTAGAGAATAACGCTTGCTTTGATAATTATTGAATTATTAGAGTATTACCAAAAGGAGATGTATTGCACATTTTCCAGTTTGAAAAATCACTGATACATTACATAAATAGGAAATCTCCCTCCCTCCCTCCCTCCCTCCCTCCCTCCCTCCCTCCCTCCCTCTTTTCTTTCTTTCTTTCTTTCTTTCTTTCTTTCTTTCTTTCTTTCTTTCTTTCTTTCTTTCTTTCTTTCTTTCGTCACCTGATCCATTTGGGCAGTTAAATTAAATGATCTTTTCCATAAAGGTCAAAAGTTAAGTGTCTTGGTTTCACAAGCCTTTGCCTGTAATGGGATGATAATCCAATTCCTCGACATGAAGAACGAATTCTTGTCCAGTAGTTATTAAATATGCAGGAAGCCTGCATCTGAAGATAAATATATAGAAGTAATGAGAAGTATAGCTGGGATACAGCACTAAGATAATACTGAAAACCTCAGCTGAATGGGAGATGGGCTGAAGGGGGAAATGAAAAAGAATAAATTACTAATTCAAATATTATTAATAAAAGAAACTATTTTTCCCTACATAACAAACTATAACAGTGAATAGTTCTAGTTGGGTAGATCTCTTCCCAGAGCAGCCTCTGCTTTGTCATAGTCAATAAATCAATGTTTTATGTGTAGTAAAATAATCTTAAATACTGATTAATGATGCTAATATTTATTTAAACTCAGCCTGACAAGCTAGCTAGTAAAGCCATAAAAGTTACTAGTTCAGGGATATTTTTATTTGCATAGATAGATAGATAGATAGATAGATAGATAGATAGATAGATAGATGATAGATAGATAGATAGATAGAGAGAGAGAGAGAGAGAGAGTTGTGTGTATGTGTGTTTATGTACACACACACACACACACACACACAAGTAAAAATATCTCTGGATATATCCTCACTCATGGTACACTAATGGGCTGAAAGGGAAGAAAAAGAAAAAAGAAAACAGTATCAACTCTTTTCCAATTCATAAAATGTCCCTGAACTTGATCTGTATTTCACTGAATATAGAAATGCCTTTTATTGTGTTGACTATGTGAAACTTAAATGTTCTTGCCCTCATGCAACACCTATACACAGGAGAAGAAGCCACAATCCACAAACCATTCAACCTATGTGCTTTCTTTATTCATTTAATCGCCCTATTTAGGGACGGTGGATTGGAAGAAGAGGAGTATGATTTTAAAACTGGAGGAAAAGTATCATTAACCTATACTGTGTTGATGACGCTGCTCTGATAACCAAAAATGCAAATGATCTGCAAGTTCTAGTAATGAAAGTCAAGGAGCACAGTGAAAAAAATTGAACTAAAATTAACTATAAATGACACAAAATTAATGACAACAGGAACCACTATTTGAATTCACAACAAAGATAGTTAAGTGGTGGTGAATAGCACTCCTTTACTCAACAGTAAAGGAACTAGCAGTCAAGAAATATGCCACAGACTAGCACAGCAGGGTAGTAACGAAGGCCTTGGAAAAGATATTCAGATGCTGTGACACGTCTACACATATAAACGGTGCCAGCAATGTTTTTCCCTGAAACACTCTATGGAAGTAAAAGTTGGACTTTGAAGAGGTAGGATAGAAAGAAGAATGATTTTTGGGGGGTGTTGGAGAATATTCCCGAGAATACCGTGGATAGCCAAATCAATTCAGAGTTCTCACTCAAGGCACAAATTACCAGGCTCAAATTACCATATTTTGGACTCAGCTCTCTTGAGAAATCTATAGTGCTGGGAAAGGAATGGGTATCGGATGGAAATGGCATTGATCACACTTTTGGATGGTCTCTGGCCTGGGTGGGATGAGGATTGTGCATCCATCCTTGTCCTACTTGACCTGTCAGCAGCTTTCGATACCATTGACCATGGTATCCTTCTGGATTGACTCAGAGGATTGGGGGTGGGAGGCACAGTGTTGTGCTGGTTCGCCTCCTTTCTCCAGGGTCTATTCCAGTCGATGGTAATTGGGGGGGGTGAAGATCCTACCCTCAGCCCCTTCTCTGTGGGGTGCTACAGGGGTTGGTGCTCTCTCCACTCCTGTTCAACATCTACATGAGGCCGTTGGGTGAGCTCATCTGTCACCATAGGGTGAGGTATCATCAGTATGCTGATAATACCCAATTATACATCTCTGTCCCTGGCAGATTAAGCAATGCTGTGGATGTCTTATCCCAGTGCCTGGAGGCTGTGAGGGTCTGGATGGGGAACAACAGGTTTTCAACTGAACCCTGGCAAGACTGACTGGCTTTTGGGCCCAGTCTGGTTCTAGGACTATGCCATCTTTGGTGCTGGATGGGGTTGCACTGCCCCAAATAGACACCTTGTGCAATCCAGGGGTCTTCTTAGACTCACAACTCCTGCAGATGGCAGTCGTGGCTAGGAGGGCCTTTGCTCAATTATGTATTATGCACAAGTTGCACCCATTCCTAGATCGAAGGCTCTACTCACAGTCACTCATGCCCTAGTCACCTCCCAGTTGGACTACTGTAATGTGGTTTACATGGGGCTGCCCTTGAAGAGTATCTGGAAGCTTCAGCTTGTACAGAATGCAGCAGTGTGGGCAGTTATGTGTGTTTCTACAAGAATGACGTTACATCTCTGCTCCGTGAGCTGCATTGGTTACCAGTCTATTTCCTGATCCAATTCAAGGTGCTGTTTTTGACCTTTAAAACCCTACATGGCATGGGACTGGGTTACTTGAGGGACTGCCTCTGCCTGATTACATCTGCCCATCTCACCAGATCCAGTAGAGAGGATATGCTGCAGGTCCCATCGACTAGGGAGCTACACTTGGTGGGTCCTAGGCAGCGGGCCTTTTCTGCTGTGGCACCCGCTTTATGGAATATTCTCTCCCCTGAAGTGAGGCTGGCTTCATCCCTTTTGTCTTTCCAGAAGTCCCTCAAGACCTGGTTGTGCCATCAGGCCTGGGAACTCCAGGGGACTGGTGAAATATTGAGGTGGCTCCACTGTTATTAACACCTGCTCTTCGCCCAATATTTTTTATTTTTTTCTTCTAGTTTTATGCTTTTTACAATTTTAAACCTTTTAACAACCACCACCACCACCATTGTTTTGTGTACATTGATTGTTTTTTAGCTTTGTTGTACGCTGCCCAGAGTCACTTGTTTGTGAGATAGGTGGCCATATAAATGAATAAGTAAATAAATATATACATAAAAGGTGGAAGCAAAGCGAAGAAGATGAACTGTAGCAATATGATCAGGCTTGATTACAGCAGCACTGTTAGAGATGCACCATTGGTAGACCTGAAAGGCTAGATTAGGGACAGTTTATGCTGGAGAAGATCTATCTGTGTGACTGATAAGAGTCTACATTGACTTGATAGCACATAATACATACATACATACATACATAATGTGCATTGAGAGCAACAAAAGAGCCAATCTCACTTCTTTCGGGAGAGATTTCTACAATCAGGCTCTGTCTGGCTTCCCTTAGGCAGTTAGACATATAACCAGACATGGTTATGATAAATTATGGGCTAGTTCATACTAAAGGACAAGGTATCCTTTATCCTGATATTTTCTGGTATCAGGCTCCAAACTGTTCATTGCTTTAGAGATCAAAACAAACACCTTGAATTGTACCTGGAAGCAAACTGGAAGCCAAGAAAGTTATTTTAAGGCTCGTACAATATAATGCAAAATCATGATTTTTGACGAAGCTCTGATTCAGGGTTTCTCAACCTTGGCAACTTTAAGATGGGTGGATTTCAACTCTCAGAATTCCCCAGCCAGTAGGTTGCTGGAAGCAGGGTTCTGACATGCTAGCTGGGGAATTTTGGGAGTTGAAGTCCATCCATCTCAAAGTTGCCAGGGTTGAGAAACACTGTTCTGATTGCTGCATATAATTGCATTGAGGGAGTGTGGAATGGCAGTGGAAACCACTCTATGTGTGCATAAAAGCAAGTGTCCATGGAGGTTTTCCATGCACTTGCGGATTTCCTAAGTTTCTATCACATAGAGCATTTCCATGGGAAAAAAAAACACCTCTCTAGTGCAGACTTTTACCCTCCATGTATGAAGGATAACATGAAGGGACAATTCCATTCTTGTCCTTCCTAAACATTTTTACATTGTTGGCAGTTTCCTGAAGAACTGAAGACACAATTATGTTTCCTAATGTTTGAACATTTTTGTCTCTACAAAACCTGATGTCTATGTATGATAATAGCAATCGGTATTCAGAGCAACCCAAGATGTAAATTGGAAAGCGTATGGGCGTTTCCCATTTTGTTGGTAAGGAAGATTTGTTGTAGAAACCTGGGACATATCTATGCTCAAGGCAAACCATGATACAGGATGGACCTCTTAATACTGGTGCCATGAAAAAGAAAAACTTTCCTGCTTTTTTTCTAGCAGTTCTTATTCACTTTAATGAAGGAGAATTTGCCATTGAACATTCTTTTAAAGGAGATACTGTTGAAATTTTCATAGATAGGTTGTGTTGTTCTTTTGCTTATTTAGTTATAAGCTCTCCAGAATAAGTAGGTGAATGTCCTCTTTTTCAATGTACAATCCTGTGATCTGTGGCCTCCTTGGTTCCAATGAAAGGTATCTGGAGCCAAATTCCTTCATTTCCAGATTGAGAAGTGTGAGCAGTCTGGAAGACACAGTGTGATGGTAGGAGGTGTAATAGAAAGCAGAAATACAGCAGCAGGATGCTCTGACAGTTCAAACAAGAAAGCAAGCTGAATACCCCCTTCGAGAGAAAAAAGAAATATTCCAGCATCCAGGAAAGGATAGAAATTCTGAAGCCTCTTTTGCAGAGGAAGAAAACTTTTGGATTTCTTCCAGTGGCCATCAGGAACCCATTTGCACTAACAGAATGGAAACGCCATTAGTATTAGTATTAACAGTCATATAATCAGCATTCATAAGCGAGACAACCCCAATAAGCAGATTGCCATCTATCTTTAATACTGTCCACAAAATTAACTGACCAGTAAAAATAGAGCTATGCTCTGAATATTTGCAATTTGTGTTCTGAGAATTTTCTTGGTGGCTTCAACACACTGTGTTTCTACCAAGAGAAAAAAAACCTTCCACCCACATAGACCCACTTGCAGAAACAGAGCATTTGCAGTAGCCAAAATAGCTATACTCTGTTTGACTAGAAGTATATCTCCATTTCTTTTTTCACTGTGCTTATTTCCCCTTTCTATCTGTGTTTTTCTACCAGTGCAGAACAAATGTGTCTATTATGTGTGAATTGGAAGAATGCATCACCAAACCCACCCTGATCATCCTTGAAATGAGCTTATGCACATATGCTCCTAAATACACAGATTCAGGTCAGATATTTAAACAAATGCAAAAGAGTAAAGATCAGAAATCAGGCTCTTCAAAAGCCTTGGTACAATTCTACAACCTCCCAAAATTAATACCAAATTATTTTATTGTGACACAGAGAAAACGACTGAATAAATGAATGGAGAATGATCATATTAGCTTTTTTTATTTAAAAATAACTCCATATAAATGGAGATTAAACAAAGTCAGGTTTAATTTTTTTTCTTGCCTCCACTCATTACTTTATGGAGTATGGTCCCTGATACTTCCCTTAAAGTGTGGCCCCCCCAAAACCTCTACTCCTATACCACATGGACCATCTTGAAAGAGAACTTGTCCATTTGCATTATGATGTTATGTCCTGGAACGTGAGTTCTGCCCATAGCTAAAGATCAGTTTGAGAACTCATGACTCAGCCTGGTTCACAAGTCAGAATCCTCAATAAAACAAAAGTGCGTACATGTTCACTTGAAACTGTACAGGAGTACAGTAATGGGTTTTAGGGATACCCAGCCCACAGCTTTTTGAAAAAAAGTCTAAAAGAACCTGAGTTCAGTGACTATAAACCTTACCAGGTATATGATCACATATAAGCAGGTTCAGCCAAAGGGACTTTCAGACCTTTCTGAAACTTAAAAGATGCTTCAAGAGATACAGCGGCAGGATGAGTCCCATCCCCATACAGACCTACCTATCTGCAAGTGGATACCTGAGCAGAAATCTTGTATATTTTCCTTTGTAATCTAAGGCAATATATACTGCAGTCAAAACATAGCTTATTTGCAATATGTCGTTAATTATCTCTGATATTTCATATGAAGTTCACATTGCTTTAAAGTCATAATTTTTTATATGATGGTCTGCTCCCTACCCCATAGCTGTCTTTTTATATATTAACTGAACTCAGATGCTTCCCTGTGGTGTAAGACATGGCCTACAGATCCACATATCTCTTTAATTCAGATTCACGTTGGGATTGATTTTCCATTTCATTAACAGGAAAACGTATTAAATAATTTTAGCTGAAGTCACTTCTTTGTGCATCCATCTTCTTCATCATCAGTATATTCCCAATGTATTCTCTGTCATGTGGCATTTTAATTAGTTTTACACAATGTTGTGCATTCAGCAAAAAAACCCAAAATATGATAAATGTGATTAAATGTTTCAGTTTTGAGAACATCACCTTAGGTAAGCTTTTACACAATAAGGCATTAATAACCTTTTGCTTGTGATACAAAACAATTTTCTGTGATTGATTAACATTTTGTGACGTTAACAGCAATAACAATAGATGACTACTTTACTCATTGTAGAGGCAGTGATAGCCTAGGAAAACCACACAAAATTATCAACTTTAGCAGAGAAGGCAATATAGTACTGGAATGTTTTGGGTTTTTATGTTTGATTCTAACAAATGTAGTGTTTATCAATTCCATATACATACATGCATATACATACATATGGAAATACTGAGGGTGTGTGCTAGCTTTACTCCAGCCTCCTCAAAAGTGAAGGAGAACAAAGATGAAATGTATTCATTTGGTTATTAAGGCATATTTATAAGCCTGATGGCATTTCTCACATTACAGAAGGCGTTATGCAGATTTTGGCTTTTTTACACATTACACATGGTGAACATCCAGTTTTCCACTGCATTTACAGCCAATCTCAGACCCCTTTGCATCTGTCATATTTCTTAAGAGCTTGATCTTCTCTCTAGTGATATTGATGCAATTAAACATGATTTAGTTCATCCTCTTTATACTTGCCTGTATTCTGAATTAGAAGCACCCAACCCCTGGGAAAAAAAAATAATCTGAAACAGTACATACCTTTTCATCCTCCCCAGGGCCTAGAACCTTGCAACTGAAATAAAAATTTCTAGGATGCCTGTACTTTTATTATGGGCTTCAAACATGTAGGACACATTCTGACCCAAGGTTCATAACGGGACTGCTGCTATCAAAAGTAGATAATTCACCAGTTAGGCATTGTATTTTACTGCCGCCAAGTGGGAAAATAAAAATATGATGAGGAAAGGAATAGTGCCATTGGAAGCATGACCAAATTCTACATTGGGATGAGAAAAACATTTGGGAAATTATTCTTTTTTTTTTTTTTTAAAGTAAAAACGGGTCCAATTGTCATCTTCAGCAAAGTTTGCTCATTGCTACTATTTTGGTTGGAAATGACTAGGAAAAGGATGAAAACACACCTGACTTATAAAAAAGAACTAAAGTAACTTCTACGTATGGGGGTGGGTGGGTGATAGCATAATAAAACCCTGAACAATGTTATAAAGAAAAATAAATAGATGCTTTTCTCCTTGTTTCATAGCCTTAGAACTCAGAAATAAAATATGCATTATCTTAAATGTGTTACCTAGCAGGTATGTGCTCCAAATGGTTTGGGACTGGTGATCATGCTGGCTTGAAATCTTGGTATCCCATCATGACAAGAGGCCCAAAGGGCTATTCTAACCTAATATTGGGATCTGATCCATACTGTGGTTCTACTGTTAGAAGGAAGGGTCTCTCTTTTTTTCTACAGTACAGACTGGAGACTTGTGTCTGTCATTTACGTTGCCAACAGTGATATTTTTAAAATATTATTTTCATTAACAAACAACCAAAACCAAGGAAGCTGGTATACTACAAAGCAAGGCACCAGCCTCCAGAATAGATTCATTCTGAAAAGTGCCCTTCTATGCCTTATAGGCATTTTTAGAAAATAAACATAGGAAACAGCTGCAGCCTAATGCTTTGTTTTCCATGGGCCTTAGCCCTGGGAAAATAAAGAAATGTAAGCAGGGGTTGACATTGAGTGTTCTATGGAGTAGAAAGAACAGCAAGCAGCAACTCTGCCACTTTGTCTTGGGATAAATTGGCATTTCGCAATTGGCTATAACCCCTGACTTTGCCATTTTGTCAATGGACAAGCCCTCCCCTCCCCGTGGCAACCATTTCCTCTGCATGCCCGCAACATGCTTTCAAGATGTCAATTTTGTCCTCTGGCCCAAAAAGGTGAGAACATTTTAAACGTTTTAACCTATCTGAAGTGTGGAATACTGTCTGCGATCCAGACAGCCTATGCTTACAAACCATTGCCTCCCATTACGAACAATCAGAGACAATAACTTATGTATACTTCAAATGTTTCACAGGCTGTACCTTAGTGTTGTTCACAGTGTGACAGTTTGAAGTGATTCAGTAACTTCTACATGTGGAAACTGAATCAGAACAGGTTTGCCCTGTTACATTTAAGCACAGGATCCAGTAAGCAGGATCCTACAGCCAATTCCCAGAAACATTATAGATAATCTGTCCTGACAATACGGCATATATAGGATTATTGTAATTCATCACCCCATGAATGCCAAAACCTGTACTGGAAGCTTTGCAAAATACTCTTCCACATTTCTCTTCTTTTCCTTCGTTGGCAAACAACAAAATCTGGAATCTAAAGATCATGTATTTTTACTATTTTCTTAATTATCTGCATACATTTTTAAAGCAATCTCCAATCATGATATTTTTCATGTTATTAATTCTTTAGCAATAAAAGTCCATGTGCAATAAAGAAGAGCTTCTGTTTTTGTTGCATTGAGCCACAAGCGTTATCCTTTATTATGTGATGCCCTTCTTGAATCCTTCTTACAGCAGACAGCTACAGCATGTCAGAAACTCTTAACCTAACACTTACAGTTAGATCTAATATACTAGTGAAAACAGAAGAGAATGGAGTTTAATGCAAGATCCATTAAACTATGCAAGTATGCATGAACTGTGAAAAGTGGATCCTGCACATATCAGCTATAGCCTTTAGCTGCTAGCAGGTGCAAGTCAGTCAGTTGTACAATTCATTTGTCTACCTAATTGCACTGAAGATAGGCTTTTAGTTTGCCTATAACATTGCTAATGAGTAGGTTTTCAGTTCGATCTAACTAATTAATTCTTGTTAACTTCCTTTACATTGCTGTTCTTTTAATTTAACCAGAGACAGCCCCATAGTTGCTCCTTGCATTGAGTCTCTACCAGATTACTCTATTCATTAAGGGCTGTAATTGTTGGTCATACCCCTTCCAAATGGACATTGCAACCTCTGGCTTGCATATTGAATAACAGCAATTTCCTGACTCCAACAGACTCTTATGTGAGGGAGGGGAAAATGCTAATAAAGAAAGAATAAATGATTCCCTGCTTCATTCAGTGGTGTGTAGACTTCTTTTACAGAAGAAATTGCACTGAGGTGGTAAAACGGGTTTCTTGCAGGCCCCCTACCTCCACCCTGGGTGAAAACAATAAGAACCAAGTCAAGCATTCCCTGCTACTGTGATTACAGCATCCGTAAAAGTGATTATATGGCTGCTGTAATCAACTTCAATGAAAGCTGCCTGTTAGAGCTTCAATAATTACTCATTTCTGTTAACAGCTTGCTTTCAGTGTAGTATTTTGAGGCCTAGAAAGGAAAGAAAAAAAAAAAACTAGGGTGTTTTAATAAAAAAGACTCTGTGAGTCAATACTCTGTGGGGTAAAAGCTTGTGTGTGGGCAAAAAGAAAAAGAAGAAAGAAAAGTTTGTATGCAACTTTTTGTCTCCTTCTCAATAACAACCCCCTTTTTTTACGCAGGCTTTAGGTTCTACTTAATCAGCAATAAGCACAAGTTCATACAGGGTTCACTCATGTACTACGTGTTTACTAAGGAGACATGAGAGTTTAAATAAAGTGGTGGTCTTCAGTATTTTACCCATTTCTTTAAACAAACTCCTTGTGTCCAGAGCATTTGAAAACTGGCATGCTTCTGAAGTACCTCCTTTCATTCAAAAAAGAACAGAATTTACGTCAGTTAAGGATTTCTTAATGATGAAACTTTTTAACTGCAGGTAAAATTTCATGGGTCAGTCTTCCCTGAGCTGCCCCCAGTGAGTCATATTTACTAGTGACGTAATCAACAGGAGAGTACAAAGGTGGGAAGGATTAGTATATGGGTACTTCCAGATCTTATAGGCCAGTATACAGAGAACCAGCCAAGGCAGAATTGTGGAACAGAGAGAAGCATGTTGAAATCAGTCAATACACATTATGACATTCTTTGTGTAGCTTGATGGTCAATTTTTCTAAACACAACCTCCTACACTCCCATGTTGTTCTCTCTGAGTTCCTTTAAAGAGGGTTGGGGTACAATTTAAAAGCAAAGATAAACAGAATTCCAACTTAAAACAATGTATTTATGCCAGATGTATGCAAACTTTTAAGATATTCAGGACAGATACTATAAAAGCAGCTCAAGGGCACAGGAGGAGAAAAAAGAGAACTTGACAAAATCCACATGAAAGGTTTTTAATGGAATGTAGGTGGAGTTAAAAATATTGAATCTAAGCTCTACCTCTTTCTCTGATATTTGGACTGCATTCAGGGCTATCCCCAAGATTTTTGTAAAAATGAGTAAGGATCGTTTCTCAGCTGTTTCACCCAGCTTAAACAAGTTGTTTATGTCATTCACTTTGAATTTCCAAAAATTCAAAAAACACCTAGGCCACTCCCTTTGAAGATTTCAACTCAGTTGCGAAATACAGCGGATAAAAAGTTGAATTTGAGGACTGCTGAAACAGCTGGGCTGTGATCCTGGTTAATTCAATATCACTCTGCACCGAACTGATTGTGTGCATCTTTTGATTAAGAGGACAAGCGCATACCCACCTATGGTTGCTGCTGTATTCAGGGCTTCTTTAAAAACAAAAACTAAAAACTGGAGCATCTTGTCTATAGTCCTAGGGACACCCTCTGCACAGTTGTGGGCCCTTTCCCGTGTGAGGAATGTGACAGGCAGAGATTCCAAACCAGTTCAGTCCTTACTTGTCTTGCTGCATATCCTCCTTGTTGTCTTTTCCTTTATTATATTTTTGTTCTGCTGCTATTGCTAAACCCCTTTTCTGGTTTAGGAATTCCTCAAGTCCCTAAGGTAATATAAATTGGGGAAACATAGGGAAGATATGTGATGGCCCAGACACTTGGGTAGCATAAAAACAAAGCAGCAAATGGACTTTTGTTAAATAACTAAAAAAAAAGAAAGAAAGAAGAAGTATCAGACAGGTTCACTGACTTCTACAAGGCATCTTTATCCCATCCGTAAGCCTGACCTGGCATTAAAAGTACTCCCAACCCAGTATTTTCAGGCTTGGACTCTGAGCCTCCCTCAGACCTGCCCTTCCACTTATATAACCCAAATCCCGTTCCTCAGCTCCCTCCTCCCACTGGGATATAATCTGGGAAGAGATGCCCAGCATTGCCATCCATTGACTGGCAGTTCCATTACCCAATCATCCCAGTCTCCACAGCACCTTGGGTCTTTGACTGCTTGATGAAACCTAAACTGATTAACTCTGGAAGTTAATTCCGAGTTAATCAATTCATGTTCAATTCAAGAGAAACACTGTGATGACAGTTTCCCAGAGCTTCCTCTGGAGTGTGTGTGCAGGCGGGGAGAGAGGGAAAGAGTTCCTTATAAGTGGTTCTACTTTTTCTCACCTCTGGAATTCTTCCCCTTACTCTAGAAGTCCACTACAATGACTTCTTCGCTTCTCCTCCACATGTCTGCTGAATAGAATGCTTTGCTCTTCCTGCAATGCTGGCTGGCTGCATTTTTATTCTTCCCTCAACATAAAAAGCTACTTTCACCTTGACAAGATGAAAAGTGGGACACTGCCTGCCTTCTGGGCTCCCACTGGTTGGCTGGAGGGAGCCTGTATGTATGGCAAAATCAGTGGTGCAAAAGGATGGAAGTAAACTTAGATGAGATTAAGCTAAATTACTGCATGCATGTATGTATGTGTGTATAAAAAAAAAAAAAATCCCCTCTCACCCCTATGGGTGGTATGTGTCTTCCTCAATCTCGGGTCCTCTACCAGAGGCCTGGGAGTTTGAGGGTTCTGCGCAGTATCTTAGCTGTTCCTAGCACTGCACTCTTCTGGACAGAGAGCTCTGATGTTGTTCCTGGGGTCTGTTGGAGCCACTCTTCCAGCTTAGGAGTCACGGCCCCGAGTGCTCCTACCACCACTGGGACCACTTTGGCCTTGACTTTCCATACCGTCTCTAGTTCTTCCTTCAGGCCCTGGTACAGCTTCACCTTCTCATGCTCCTTCTTCCTGATGTTGCTTCACTTGGCACTGCTACATCTATCACTACTGATGTCTTCTGGTCCTCGTCTACTACCACGATGTCTGGTTAATTGGCCAGTACCTGCCTGTCCGTCTGGATCTGGAAGTCCCACAGGATCTTAGGTCTGTTATTCTCCACAACCTTCTGTGGAATCTCCCATCTGGACTTGGGAGGGTCTAGCCCATACATTGTGCAGATATTCCTGTACACAATGCCAGCTACTTGGTTGTGCCGTTCCTGCCTGCATCTTACACCTTGTCACTATGTGTTGGATTGTCTTTGAGCCTCTTTGCACAATCTGCACCTTGGGTCCTGTCTAGTGTGGTAGACCCCTGCTTCTATGGATCTGGTGCTTAGTGCCTGTACTTGTGCTGCTATGATCAGTGCCTCAGTGCTGCCTTTTAGTCCAGCCCTTTCCAGCCACTGATAGGATTTCCCAATGTCAGCCACCTCAGCTATCTGTCGATGGTACATCCCATGCAGGGGCTTGTCTTGCCATGGTACCTCCTCCGCTTGAACTTCCTCTCATGTCTGCTGCTGCCTCAGGCATTCTCTCAGCAGCTCATCTTTGGGTGCCATCTTAGTGATGTACTCCTGGATGCTCTGGGTTTCATCCAGGACAGCAGCTTTGACCCTCACCAGACCCCACCTGCCCTCTTTGCGGCTGGTGTACAATCTCTGGGTGTTGGACCTGGGGTGGAAACCTGTGTACATTGTGAGAAGCTTCTGGGTCTTCACATCGGCAATGTCCATGTCCTCCTTTGGCCAGTTCACTACACTGGCAGGGTATCTGATGACGGGCAGGGTGTACATGTTGATGCCATGGATCTTGTTCTTCCCATTGAGCTGGCTCTTCAGGACCTGTCTTATCCTTGGTGGTACTTGGATGTTGCTGTCTTACTTGCCTCCTCATCATGGTTCCCATGTGACTGTGGGATACCAAGGTATTTGTAGCTGGTCTCTATGTCTGCTATGTTCCACCCCATCAGTCTTAACTACCTTCCCTCTCTTTACTATCATCCGGCCACACTTCTCCAGTCTGAATAACATCCCAATGTCCTCACTGTAGATCCTTGTCAGGTGGATCAGTGAGTTTTGATGCCTCCCTCACTCTTAGCATACAGCTTGGTGTCATGTTGACTTTGTATAGTGCCAGGCATTCACAGATCCATGTGTGTGGCATTGAGTCATAGGCTTTCCTGTAGTCAATCCAGGCTGTGTTCAGACTGGTCTGCCTAAACCTTGAGTCTCGGGTGACTGCTCTATCTATGAGCAACTGGTGTTTTGAGCCCCTGGTGTTGTTCCCAATGCTCTTCTGAGCTGTGCTCATGTACTGACCAATATGGTCTTGAGGCTTGGTGGCTATGATGCCTGATAGAACTTTCATGTTGTGGGGAGGCAGGTTATTGGCCAGTAGTTGGATGGCGCTGTTCCCTTGTGGAGGGTCTTTCATGATCAGCACTGTCCTTTCTTGTGTTAGTCAGTCTGGGTGGGGGCCTGCTGCTAGCAGCTGGTTCATCTGTGCTGCTAGGCGTTCCTGCACTGCTGTTGGTTTCTTTAGCCAGTAGGTGTAGATCATGTCCAGGCCAGGTGCTGTCCAGATCTTCATGTTCTTGACTTGCTGTTGGATGTCTGCTACTGTGATGATGGCTGGTTCCTGTTCTGGGAGATTGCTGAGGTCTGCTTTCAGGTCCTGCAGCCAATTTGCACTGGTGTTATGTTGTCTTCTCTTTCTCCCATATGTTCTTCCAGTACTTATCAGTTTCTGCTGCTGGTAGCTCTGCTATTACTGTGTGGTTGCACTGCAGTTGGGAGTACACTTTGGATGGTTCTTGGGAGAGCAGGGCATTTATCTTCTTGGCCTCTGCTTCTCTAGTGTATCTCCTTAGCCTGGCAGCCAGTGCTGTGAGCCTTTGTTTAGCAGTCTCTAGGGTTTCAGATGGAGTCAGGCCCATGTATTTTTTCAGTAGCTGAGTTTTATCCTTAATCTCCACACCCTTCTGTAGTTCCACCAGCTGACTAACTTCTCTCCAAGTTGCCTTGATCTTAACTTCCAACCTCATTTTCCAGGGGGGGTATGTACTGCTGTTCTTGATCATGTAGCCAAGCACTTCCAGGATTATAGCGGCTGTAGCATATACCAGTTCATTGGTTTGAGTTATAGTGGTAGTAGGGATTGTCTGGAGGGCTGTATTAGCATCTTCTAGCATACTATCTGATGGTACTTCTCCACTGAGCCTTGATAATCGATCTCAAGAGTTGACTGTAGCTAGTTTGTCCATGATCTTATGCCTCATATCAGCTGATATGCTCTGTAATGGAGGGGGTTGCAGTGACATTCCAGCTTCAGGTATTGGCTGGACATCCATTTGTTCTTCCAGGTCTGCTTGAGTCTGGGTTGTAATATGGAGTTGGTCTATCTCAAGTTGTGAGAACAGCTTCCTCTTCACTGTGTTGAAGTGCAGGATAACTAGTTGTTTCTCAGTTAGTGTGGATGTAGGTCTTCTGTCTATCCATAGTTCCCTCATACGTTTCATATATCCCCTCTCATTAGGTCTACTGCTATAGTAGCACTCTATCAATTCCAAGTTCTCTTGTCTCGTCCATGTATGGTTTGTTCCAGTAGTCCACTTATCATCAGATTGTCCTGGTTCCCCAACATCTGATGTGGACCTTGTTAATCCAGGTGACGTCCGAGCTGGCATGACTGTCTTAGTTCATGCCACTCTCATATTTGAGGTAGGCAGGTGAAGCATTAGGGGGTCTTTGTCCAAGGACCCCTACTGGTAAGGTAAGTACCAGCCGGGATTTCAACCCTGGTCTCCTGCATCAAAGTCGGTGCTCTAACCACTACGCTATCCAGCCACTGTCCAGTATATGTATTTATGACTATGATTCCCACCCTCCCCTGCCCTTTTCTATATTTGTACTGCTTTAAGAGAAAATGAACATTTTAAGAATTGATCTTAACCTGAAATCTAGTTTGGTTGAGAAGGCAAAGAACAGATGCATTCCTTAGACTTTTTGTTCCCGGCTGACTAAAGTGCTACATCTTAGAATGTCTCTCATGTATCAGTAATGGTATTCAAGTGCCTTTTTTATTCAAAATAGTACCACTTGCTCAAGCATCAAATGTAATACAACCCTTTCAAATGAAGGCAAAGAAGACAGGTAACTTGGGGCATTCTGACACATACTTGCTTTAAGATGTGAAGACTGTCTTTTAACTTGTTTTGCCTGAAGAAGTGATTAGGAAGGCTGTTTGGAGTAATGTATAAGTGATATGCAAAAACTTATACTTTTCCTAGTCCAGTTTCAGTTACGGAGTGCATCGCTGACAGTGATATCTTGCAATGGGAGATAATATTTTAATGAATTTCTTAAAAAAGACAAAAATGTAATGTCAAGTTTGGTTGTACATTATTATCCACTACATTGACAAAATTGAATGCATATTCATGACCAAATGGGTATTATGATCAAAATCTCACCAAGAGATTTAAACTACATCAATAGTATATTCCTTCTTCTAATATATTTCATAAAATATATATTCTTAATATGTATTAAATGAGAACATATTTACTTCTGCCTTTAATATACTGAGTGTGCTTAACTATTAACACAGTTCAAGGCTCACAAGTAGTTCTCTTCATATGTAGATTTTAATTCCACTGCAGAATTTTATATGCCTTTTGATACTCCTTTAAGATACTCCATTTTGCAAATAAGAGAACCAAAGCCTAGCAGTGCAGTGTAATTTATGAAGTGATATAGAACTAATTTTGGAAGACAGAATATGGATTTGTTAACTTTCAACCTGTCACCTAAACCACAACATAACACAGTCCCTAAATCTTATTAATAACTACCTTTCTAAAAGAAATTACTTGATTGTAGAACCTTTGTAGACTTTGCCTGGACACATTCCCATAATTATCGCCACTGAATTCAGTTTTTAAGTAGAACTAGATAACACACCAGATAGCATTTTCCAGAAATTCCACCAAGACACTCTGGTGACTGTAGGAAGTAATCTGTCATTCAATGGAAACTAGTAAAAGTAACTGTCTGCAATAATCAATTATAACTATGGAAGCACTACAGCTAAAGTATTTCAAGAATCAGAAAAGTAGGAAATGTTTCAGTTTAATACAACACAGAGAACCAGTTTGGTGTAGAGGTTAAGGTACCAGCCTATAAACCAGGAGACTCTGAGTTCTAGTCCTGCCTCAGGCATGAAGCCAGCTGGGTGACCTTGGGCCAGTCACACTCTCTCAGCCCAAGGAAGAAGGCAATTGCAAACCACTTCTGAAAAACAAGGGACTTGTTCAGGCAGTCACCAGGAGTCAATTCTGATTTAAAGGTAAAATAAATAAACAAACAATCCCAACATAGAGACATCTCTTAACAATTATTATGTATATGATGTTTAATAATATAGTGTATGTACAAGAGTTTAAATGGGGGTATTAGTCTTGTGTTCTTCTGCATATGTAGTTGGGTTACAAAATATGATTCAGCACAAAAATGATTATACGAATCATCTTTCATAATACCATTTTGGAGCAAACATTGTATACAAACTGGGTAAGACTTGTTAGCAGTAGAATCATTTGGACAAGTCTTGGAAGTTTGTAATAGTATTTTTTCTTCTAGCATGCAGGCTGTTTTGAGTAAATGGTGTATAGAATTTCTGGGATGGTATACATACAATCAGTGTGTGACCATGTCTTTCTAAAGGTTTGCATAACTATTAACCAACCAAATTAAATATAAGCCACCAGTACGACAAACCTGAACACCCATTGCCACCATGGAAGTGGAATTACAACACAAAGTAGCCTAACCTAGAAAATATAGAAATTCACATTCCTCATCAAAGAGAGATTATGAACATTTTTGGAATGGGTACAATTTGGTGTGAGTATACTTAAGCTTAGTGCTAGAGTGGAGGAAAGACAGAACAGATTCCACCTATGATTCAACGAAAAAAAAATGGAATACTCAGCTAATAATTTGAAGGTGAAGTGTGAAATAATTAAAAGAAAAGATTGTCATTATCCTTTTCTTCTACCGAAGGTACAATTGGCAAGTACAAGTAATCTCTGGAAAATAAAATTTACTTAGGATGATACTTGAGGTACCCTTTAAAACTTTTACCATATATGAACCAGATCATTTGTTGTCTCAGTTATTCAGAAGATTTTGAGATTTAGTGAGGAATAGCTATTTACCTGAAAGATCAAATATTTCAACTATTCTGACTGATTTATGGCTGTTGTTTCAAAACAGAATATTATGCACACAGTGTTTGAAGAATAAATTTCTATCTAGCTGTTAGGTATTCCTAACACCTCCCTGTAGGTATTATCTTCCTATTTAAGAAGAACAATAGGTCCAATATGTTACTTAGTGTGTCATGTAAACCTTCCAGGGCAAGCAAGTCAGAATGGGTTCAATATCAACAAAAAATGTAAAGGAAAACATGACAAACATACCACCATTCAACTAAGTCAAGAGCATTTTAGGTAGATAGTATTAAATAAAAGATAGACCCATTATTTGCATATCAAGATATTATGACCAGGAAGATAGCAGAAGCCCCATACATATAAAATTCACTCATATGCAGGACAAAAAGTTAACATACTTTTCCTTGTTCCCAATAGTGTGTGTAGTCTTGAATCTGAGTCTCTCCATTCCTGTCCAATGCCTTGATTAGTGTGACATTCTGCATATGTAAGCGCTCACAAGTATGGTTCAGAATTCTGTACTCAACCCAGAAGCTGGAGGATAGAACTCGAACGGAGGCACCATAAGTAGCAAATTAATTGGGTTATTCTACTTGTTCAAAGAATATAGAAAATATATTCCACTTTATAAAATAAAGTCATTTGTATTCAAAGTAGAAACCATTTTAAGATGAAACCATCCATTTCCTTACATTTTAATACTTACTCTGAAAGAACTGGAAAGTTCTTTTAGCTGCACCAATTGAAATTTAAAAATGCTTATTGCTGACTGGAGCTTACCTAAGAATTCCTTTCTTTTGCCACTCAATTAAGTTAAACGTTAGTTTCACTTAGGAATAGTAAAATTCTGGGGTACTTTATTGTAATCAAGGTAGTATTTCTTTTCAGCAGACTATTTGTATGGGGGAAGAACAGAAAAATATTATCATTGTTTACAGTTGCAGTGGTCCATTATGTATAGAATCTTTGTACTGGTAGTCCCCAGTTTAAGAAAAAGTTCTGTTCCCAAGGTCTGTCCTTAAGTCAAATTTGTATATAAGCCGGAACAGTATTATTGTATAATACTGTATAAGTAGTATTGTGCAATTAACTTGACCCACTGTGTATTCAACTCAAATAATTGTGTATTTAACTCAAACTTTGCTACAATAGGCTCTGTTCTTAACTATGGGTCATCTGTAAACCGGGCGTTCTTAACCCGGGGACTACCTGTATGCATCAATTTAAGTAGCTGTTAATGTAAACAGCACAAGAACTTCTTTTTTTACATGTAAAACTTTCCTGTTGTTCTTTGGTGTATATGTTTTCTCCATGTAGGCTTCTTCTGTGAAAATTTTCTCTCTGGTGTAAGTTCTTGAAAAAATATAAATACTTTTTAATGGAACTTTCATAAGTTTATTGTTTCCAACTCTTCTGATTTGTACTTTATTATAGAGAAATAAATTCTAGCCAGACTTCATGTTATGCCACTCTGAAATTCAGAAGGATCAATAAAATATTCAGACATGTTCCCAACAGAATCCATGGTAAAATCAATTTACATAAAACTATCCTGTTCAGTGTAAATGAATCTGAAATTTTGAAACAGACTTTTTAATCTGAATGATGAATAAAGGTTGTAATTCTAGAGAAGGATCAATGTAGTTAATTTCCACTGAAATAACTTAATTGGATTTAGATCTAGTCACATAATTTTGTTGAAACTATAATTTTAATGAATTTAAAGTGAATTAATGTAATTTGTAATTCCCAAACTTTAATGGAGATCGCAAATAGCCACATATAGTTCTGGCATGCATTCAGATATGAAATCATTCCTTCATATTTTCTGTGAATTATTTTTTTAAAAAACAAAAACAAAATCTAAATTAGTTAACATCAGTAACACCACCTATTTCTGGTAGCAAAGAGCTCATTTGGGGGGATTGTGTTATTTTATTTGGAAAGAAATTTATGATGTATTTCTCCAACATCACCAGTTGGAACATAGGCATCTTTCAGATTGTGTATTTCTCTGAATTTTGCAACATGGTTATTACAGATTTATTTATCTGCTGCACCTAAGCAGCTCATTTCACTGAAAAGAGAAAGGCCAATATTTCCATCAAGCCCACAATACAAAAAGACTAAGAAACACAAGGCCTGAAATGGTGAGCAATGGGCTTGCATTTATACGCAGTAGAGGCAAGGCAGATCTTCCTTTCTCAAGCTTTTGCTTGAATGGCAATGGATAATTCTTGCTCCTTGGGCCAAGGAACCTCTCCTGCAACTTCTTCTTCATGACGGATTTAAAGGGGTGGACTGGTTACTCCCTTGCCATGTTATTCTTCTTGAAAGGCTGGTAGAGAAGAGCCTCTTGGAGGCCTTTGGTCCCATAACTGATGTTTTGAAGGGGCTTGAAGACCTGGCTCTTCTCTGAAGCCTTTGGTGAGGATGAGTGAAGCTCTCTTGGATCATGTGGGTTTATTTCTTTTTTCATTCCTGTCCGATTCTTATTACTGTATCTTTATCATCTTTAATTATTTTTGTCTCTCATTGTATTTTTTAAAATGGTTTTACTTGTGAGCCACCCAAAGATATTGGGAGTCAGGTGGCATACATATATAATAAATGAATGACCAGAATGTGCTGGTCTTCAACTCACCAATAGCAAACCTTTAATTTTCATATTGAAGTTCATGTCCAAAGAGGTATATTGAAAGGAATACTGTGTATACAAAATGTACACTTGGAAAGTTGTGTACAAAAGCCAAGCATATGTTCTTGCACGTTTCAAAAAACAGAGAATAATGTAGAAATGTAACAAAATTGATTTAGGATTGAGGTATATAAAAACTGAATTAGAATGACTATAACTAACTGAATATATGCAAGCACACTGAAATAAATACAAATTAAATTAATCATGGCTAATTTAGGTTTATTTAATTTTAATGAATATATTCTAAGTAAAACTAATATTCAATTAATTGTTTACTACTACTACTACTACTGATTTTACTGGTGGCTTAATGTAAATCTCTCTCTCTCTCTGAATTGTGCCCACTATTCAATGCCTAAAAAATTCAGTAGGAAATGACTGAAAAAAAATAAAAAATAAAATAAGATATGCTATTAATTTTGTAATAATTTTCCATCCATCATTTTTGCTTTCTATCATGCTAGAGCTATCATTAAAGTTTTTTTCAAGGTTTGGCTGCTAGAGAGTTACATATATATTTCTGAAAGGACTTAGCTTTGAATGTGCATAGTTACCGACACTGATAGGAAGAAGGGCAGACAAAGTCCAGAGAAGCTTGCAGGTAGGCCCATACTGCCGGTGGGAGTTTAGGCTTACGTTTTCTGTACAACACTATTTTTGAAATGCTGCAGAGGAAGCCTGCTTTCCAAAGCAGTTTATGGTATGGCTGGGAAGGGAGTCTGCTGTTAAAAGAAGAGGGTGGCGGGGGGGGGGGGGGGGGGAGAGCTTAGATTCTAAATCCCACTGGGTGCAAGCAAGCTATAGGAGCACCTAAGTAACTCCCTGGATTATGGCCAGCATAGGGTATAAAAGCTTGATTGTAAAACATATATTTCTTAAAAAGCTCTATTGTGAGTTTCAGTTCGTGAACACCTCTTTGAGACTGTTGGATTGCTGGTGCTGTACCATTTAACTCTCTCATAAACTTCAGAATGTTTCATATTCGGTTTTAATTAGCTTTTCTATTGTCTGGAGCTTGGGGTAGAGCCAATACCTCATCAAGTCTATTAAACTCAAGGGTGAGGAAGTTTATTTAATTCTTGGCCAATAAAAAGTCCATCTTTATTTCTGTAGCCTCTTATACTTCTTCTGTTTGTTAAACATATTTATCTGATTCAGCCTGCCGCCACAGTTTGAGACAAAAAAAATCAAAATAATATTAAAGGCTATAATCTAGGCAAATGTACCTAGAAGTAAGCTCCATTGAACATAATATTTACTTTGAAATAAATATGCACACTTGTACTGTTGAACTCTTTCTGTCCAAGGACTATTCTACCACCTACTAAAAATTACAGATGAAGCTTAACCAACTTCTGATCCCAGCTTAGGCCTGGTACGATTGCAATCTGTAAAACATGCAAGCTTCAGGAACGTCTGAAGTTATTACTCATTCAATGGATTACTTTCCCATGTGGCACTGTAATCCCACTTTAAATATAAAAGAGATTAAAGAAGCTAACTCTTTCAGCATGAGGGTATCAGGAGCAAAAATATTTGTCATAGGAAATTCTTGAAGCAACTCCATATAGTGTGTTTGTGACAGGTAAGTGGGGTTGATGGTACACAGGTACATACCTACAAACATGCACACACACGCATATACAGACAAACACTATGAAGACAGGCACAGTCTAGACTACATTCATTCAATCATTGGGCTGTTGCTTGTACATTTCTGGGAAAATGCTTCATTTTTCATGTTGGATTATATTAGGTAATTCTCACTTGACATAGAACTGCATCTCTCTCTATTTCACCATCTTCTAAGAAGAAGCTGTTTTCATAGAGAAATCACATGTTCATCAGAATTGAACCAGATATTTCTGAAATCCTGCATCAATGAAGTTGATGGAGGTCACTGAATTATTTTGAAAGATGACTAAATCAGCTATACCTGTCACTTGCTCACTTCGTTTGTTTTAATATTATCACAGTCATATAGATAAGAGAAGATCCATTTTTAAAAGTCCTAAAAATAAGCTGTGTAACCCAAGGTAAATATTGACCTTTCTTTGCCCAAATATTTTTTTAAAAATGAAAATTAATTTTACTATGCTAACTTAATCAACAGAATGAAAGTACAGATTCACACAACAGCATCAGCAATATAGTATAGCTACAATATTAATATAAATTCAAAAGCCCAGTTATTTGGAGAAGTAGCATAAACTAAGGGACCCATGTTGATGTAGGAAGATAGGTTATAACTTTCCACGTAAAAGAAGCAGTTCTGTTTTGTAGACTATACTAATTTTTATAGTAGTACTAGCAAAATCAAATGTGGTTTGATTTCATTTTATTTCACTCTAGTTCCCTTTCCCCAAGTTAGATTTGCTTAGATAATAGAAGCTATGAAGGCTAAGTATCATTGTATATCTCTACTTCTACTAACATGATTTTAATATAACTGCTTTGTACCAAATACTTTTGGGGGGACTTCTCAGGTCCTTGAAGAATATTAGATTTCACGTTCTACGAAGTGGCAGTTCACATTCCGGCAGTATAAGAAGACTATATGCTGGGTATGGCCGCCCAGCATTTATTATGCCCATAATGCAACAGATAGAAGCAGTGTTTCTCAATCTTGGCAACTTTAAGATGTCTGGACTAACTCCCAGAACTCCCCAGCCAGCATGCTGGCTGGGGAATTCTGGGAGCTGAAGTCCAGACATCTTAAAGTTGCTAAGATTGAGAAACACTGGGTAGAGGAATCTGAAGAGTGTTGGGGCAGAAAGAGCTTAGAGAGTGAAAATAACTGTTTCAGCACATCATACCTTCTGGGGCATCAGCAGAGGGATGTGAAAAAAAATCAAGATGGCAGCCATGACAATGCGATAGAAGCCCCACCCTTATTTTATGTGCAAGAGAAGGGCTTTTATCATGTGGTCACAGCCACCATCTTTTTTTCTTTTTTTTATTGCATAAGGTTTGATAGATTATTTATACAGAAAGCAAAATAGAAGATAAACAACTACTAATAAAGCATAAATAAAAGACATGATGGGAAAAAACTGTTGATAATGTATTTTTTCCCTTCCCTTCCATTTATTTCCCCAGCCTCTAACTACTACCTAAATATTTGTACTGTATTTTGAGCATTAAACACTGGAGATTATTGCTAGTATCTGTTTAAGATGAAAGATTGTTGTTTTTGACTGGTCTCTTAACTCTCTTTCTAAAAATCATATTCCAATTGTTTGAATTTACCTTGCTGTGTAATGTGTCATATATAAAGCAGCCATTCCTGTTGAATTTAGTTAGGCTCCTATTATGAATATATACTGTCAGTTTTGCTATTGCTGCATATTCTCCAATTCTGATCTCCCAATCTTGTATTGTCGGCAAAGTTTCACTTTTCCAATGTTGTGCCAATTTGTTCTTGTAGCTGTCAACATCTAACTTAAGAAATTCTGATACTTCTCATTTATGTTTTCTGGAATTATTCCCAATAAAAATATTTGTGCTTTTAATTCAAATTTTATGTTTAACATTTTCTGAATGTCTTGATGCATTTCCTTCCAATACTTTTGACCTTTTTTACATGACCACCACTTCTTTGTTGCAGCATTTTGAAGAGAATAGGGAAGATGACCTTGATGGAAATATGCAAGAATCATTACTTAGGCAAAGGGGGATAAAACATTTTTTAAATCCAGAGAAACAATATTCGGAAGCGGCTGAGGCAGACACCTCCCTGATTCACTGGGGTATAAGAAAGATGAAGATAACCCTAACCCGATCAGAGTTGCTAGATTCTCTTATTATAGCCAACCTCAATAAAATTTGTTCTAGTCTTCCTGTGGAGTTAATTTTCTGGTCTGGGCTAGCTAGTGGGTCCGACACATTTACAACATTTGTTGTTATACGATTTGTCTATCTTGGTAAAATATTTAATACCAATTTTCCCTTAAATTATAGCTTGGAGTAAATTTTACTGATTTTTTTCCCATAGCTCTTCCCATTGTTCTATTGTGATTACTCCTCTGAAGTTTGCATCTGCTTTATCATGCAATTTTTAATCCATTCTGTCTCTGTGTCATATTCAATAACTATATATATATATATATATACACACACACACACACACACACACACACACACACACACAAAATCTTGGTTTTGTATAAGTGTCTCAATGGCACATCTTGGCTTTCTTTTAATACTCCTCCTCCATCCCCAGAGATTACTGATATCTTTCCTGGACTGAATTTAGCTGGAATAGGGCAACTTCTTAATAACTTCACTTGGAAAAACAGAACAACTTTCCTCCCTGTTCAGGAATCATTTTCTCAATCACATTGTGAAATTGTTCTATTTTGTAAAGTTTTCTTAAAACAAAACAAAACAAAACAAAATCAGTAGCCATTCATTCAATCCCCTGGCAGAACAATAAAATAAATAAAATAAAATAAAATAAAATAATAAAATAAAAAAGTGTTATCATCACTTTTCAAATGTAGCAGTTGTAACTAATGGACGTGCTGCATTTGTCCACAATTTTCAGCATAATTTATGAGTATTCAGATGATCCCCCTAAGCATATTCAAATGCTATAAAGAAAGAAAATTGTAGGTACATGTCTTGCCTACTGCTAACCAGGCAGGTACACCAGCTTCACATCTGGCCAAAGTAGTCTCAAACCTGTACAGATGCCTTAATGATAGTGTTCCTGTTCGCATGGACGAGCGAACTACTATAGTAGCACACACTAGCACCTCTGTGTGTGCTACTATATACCTTTCACAATTCTAATAAAAGTTTAGCTAATAGAAGATACGGTCAGTGGGTACTGCAACTGTTCAGAAGAATGCGGGGCAAATACTATGCTATTTCACACCCACATGATTGGTAAATAGACGATGGGGGCACAGTACAAGTAACCTTCACATTTTGCATGTGCAGTAATTGATAGTTCAAGCTTCCTGCTACATTAATAGTCACTGTTTGTGTACGTGTGTAGCTTCTTCCTTCTTAAATATGACTGCATGCATTGTGGGCAACTGCTTACATTATACAATGAGACTCTCATGACCTTTGTTAATGACTTCATTCTGTATGCTTTCATAGTTCAGTCAATTCATTTTTAGTATCAGTGTATAGTTTTGAAATGTATCAGGTTCTGTCATGGCTGCAGATTCAAATCTGTTCTTTCAAACATCAACTGCTTTACCTTAGAGTAATGCAGCCTGTTTCTGGCAAGAAATGTTAACCTATGAGAATGTTTTGAATCCAAAATTAATTTAGAAAAATGAAGAAAATAGCCATTCCCTTGGATTAATTTCCATTTAGTTTTTTTCTTACTCTCCTTGCAGCAGTGATTCCGTTAATACAGTATTAGCAAAATGAAACATAATGGTTTAGAAGTTCATACTTTTCTCATTCCTCTTCTAATCCTCCTTCAAGTAAACTGAAGCTACATTATATGAATGGCAGAACATAGACCACATTTGTCCCTCAAAATCTGGAGCATATTTTTGGAAAACATCTTTTTTTTCAAGATATCACTGAGTGACCTATTCCATGAAAATGACAGTGAAGCCTTTAATAAGCATGTTCTTTACACAGCACCATCCTGTTAATCAGCAAGTACAGTGTAGTAACAATGTGTAGTAACACAGCAAAAGAAAAGATACTTTGAAGTAACAGCTTTGATGTGTTTTTTTCCTAAAGAAGTCAGTAATCTGGACAGGCAAGCTTCAGGGACAAACTTTACAAAGCCTTTGGTTGTCATTTGCATCTACATAAAGAAGTAGTGTCTTTTACATGAAAAAGAAATGATTACATTTGCTTTTTCAAACGTAAGTATGTTATTGACATGCAGGAGAGAGGACACATCAAGGAGAAGCCTGAGATATACAAGAAAAACAAAAATTAAAAGTGGTAAACAAAAAGAGAACACAGTAAAAATAAGAGCCACCGATGGATGCTGTCCTCATACTTCTGTGGTAGAAGATTTTAATGGGGAAGGATGCAATGTGGTCGGAAGCGCATTAAATGTCAACTCTCAGAATTCCGAAGCACTACAGTCAAAGAATTCTGAGAGCCTCAGCCCAACAGATGTGGAATGCACCTGGTTGAGGAACACTGGACCTTAACATAGGAAGAAGAATTAGGATGAGATGATGCATATCTCAGATCCTGTTTCCTCCAAGAGTTCTCAAACTGGTAGGCACTCTGTCCTCTTTATTGTGCAGTGCATCTTGGATGGGGAAGAAATAGGTTTGAGATGTGTTCCTGATGCCAGTACTGGATTGTATAAGCTGTTAGAAACTCTCCCCTTTTTGTACTTCAAAGAGTCTTAAAAGGATTAATTAGGAAGCCGAGCAAGCATTTTTTCCTCGATATTGATTAACCATCTCCCAACGAATACTTGGAGCTTTGAACTGGTCAGAGCCCATAAAACCTTAAATTATCCCTTGGGGGTAAGAAAGAATAGTAGTGAGAGATGCACGTCTCTGTCTCTGGATTTAAGAATCCCTCCCGTCTTCCTATCAAGTCCCATACAGAACAATGTTGCTCACATTTGTACCATTTTGTTTCAGCCATGGGCTGGGGGGAAAAGAGTAACACAATATCTTTGGGGAGAGTCTTTTCTGAAAGAAAAAACTGCCAATAGACTTGTCAGAGATGCTTTAGAACCGTATCTCGTTTTACATTAGTGTCTTGTCGTACGTAAATCTGTTTATAACATTTACCCAAGACAATTCTTCTCCTGAAGGCTTTATTTTTCTTTGCACTAAGGAAGACATTCTATAACATTTTTGCTATATACTTTGTGTACATGAACTTAGGAACATTTTTTTCATGAAATATATAAAGTTGGTGCAGATATTGAGTACAGGTAGAGGGAGGGAGGGAGGGAGGGAAATGATCGGCAGACAGGAAATTTTATGTTCTTAAAAAAATAATATCAGGCAATTATCATTGTTATTATCATGGCAATAGTGGAGCAATACAGTCTAGACTCAGAAATACCGCAAGCAGAAAATCATTTTTCATCAGTTCTAGAGAATAATCAAGAGCAAAATGAGACTGTGTAAACTACCCCCCACATCCTATCTTTAGACTGTTCCCAATCCATCCCTTTGTCTTTTGACCTTTGTGAGTTCAACAAGTTGGTATGAAGTGGTAATACACATGCAGTTCCTCCCTGTCCAGTACATTCCCTCTTCATCCCTGAAGATCACAGAGATTGATATGGCTGGCTTGAAATCAACCGATGCCTCCAAGTGGCAAAAGTAATGAGAGAAGCCACACGCTGCACAGCAACACAAATACAGAAGACACTTTGCACCATATATGGGGGTGCTTCGGGACTTGCAGTTCCTGCTGATGGAGCAGGTGGCAGCAGGGGGACTCTGCTCATGGCCACTCATGCCCTTGTGATCTCCAGACTGGACCACTGCAATGCGCTTTACATGGGGCTTCATGAGTATTCAGAAGCTTCATCTAGTGCAGAATTGGCAGCTCAGGAAGTTACTGGCACCGGTTGCTTGGCACATGGTCACATGTGAGCTGCATTGGCTTCTGGTGTGTTTCCAGGTGCAATTCAAGGTGCTGGTTATCACCTTTAAAGCCCTTCATGGCTTAGTACCAGGTTACGTATGGGGCCATCTCTCCCCAGTTTTCTCTACTTGTTCTGGGTATTGTTGGCTAAGGAGTGCCAGCTGAGAGTGCCCAGAAGGAGAGCCTCCTTTGCCATGGCACCCGCCCTTTGGAACATCATCTCCCCTGAGATTAGATTGGCCCCATCCCTGTAAGCCTTTCGTAAAGCCTTGAAAACTTGGCTTCATGCCTGAGCTGGGGCCCTGGGTGTGGGTTAGAGTCCATCTCCTGGTTGTATGGATAATAGGTTAGATTATGCCCAGCTGCTATCTGTTTTTATTTTTATTTATTTTATATTGTGTATTTTGTGTTTTTACTTGTTTTGCTGTAAGCTGCCTAGAGTTATGTAAAAGTGAGATGGGCGGCTATATAAGTCAAATAAATTAATAAAAATAAATATATAACCTCTAAAATGGTGTTTAAATGCTTCAAGACCATTGAACATCAACTTTTCTCTCTTCTTTTTAATAAGGAGTGTTTTTCACTGTTTCCTTCTCTCTCTCTCTCTCTCTCTCCCTCTATTCACTGGGAGATGGTTAATCAATATGGTGGTCAACCAACATGATACTTGGACATGTGTGCCTTGAAGGGGGAGTGCAGCAAGCAGATGAGAGCTCTAATGTTTTCTGGCATTTCTGCTTCCATCCAGTGGCTGAAGGAAACCCTCCCAGCAGTACGGCCAGCAGATCAAACACCGAAGATGCTTGTTGAGAAGCTGGCCAAGATAAAACACTGCTTCAAGCACAGCATCTGGACATCAGATGTTGAGATACTAGGTCTGCTTCAACAAAGGGGGTCATAACTGGTTGAGATGAGGGTGCAGGAGCTGCATAAAAGCAAACCCAGTGCAAGGTCTAAAGGATGCTCTTCCTTATGGAGCACTTGGGAATGCATGTCTGATAACTGGCTAGCCCCTTAGAGGCCTGGTGTTTGTAATTGTGTATATAGGCTTTTAATTGTATATTTATTTATTGTTTTTTAATGAGTTGTGAGCCACCCAGAGTCCCCCATTGGGGGGAGATGGGCGGGGACAAATTTAATAAATAAACAAATAAATAAATAAACTTCACAGCATGGCAGAAGACTTCATGCTCTCATATGAGATCTTGTAAGAATTCAACTATTTTTTGTATTTTTTTCCCCTGTATTTTGGAAATTATATTACAATATCCATGGAATAAGATAAGGGTGTCAATCCTATCCTGCTCTGATCACAAAGGCTGGATGTCATATTTTATGCTAATCATATTCTGGCTCAGTGCATTGTATGAACCCAGCCTTATTTTCATCTTTTCCAATTTCACTTATTTCCAACCAATTTCCAATTATCAGTCTCTGTCTTTCTTTTCCTTTTGTTTGCTTACTAACAGAACATAAACTTCTAATTTCATTTTCATGTAATTATTTTTCCTACCAAAATTCTTTCTATCCAATCCAGTTGTCTTCCTTCTTCCCATTGCCACAAATTTATTTGAAATGCATTGAAAAGAGGGAACTAGTGGAAAGTAAAAACATTTATTTTCAGGTAACCCTGAAATTTACTTTATCTTTGGGATGTTCAAAGTTCAGGTCAGTAAAAATTAGCAAAAATATTTTAAAGACTGTACTACAGTGCATTGGCTTTTCTTCTTTTGTTAGCAAATACCTTACAGCAATGTGAACATGAGTTAAAGCACGCTGGCCTTGGAATTATTATAAGGATGAATTTAGAATTTATTTATTTTTTTGTTTTGTTTTTACTTCCCAGTCTAGCCTACAGCCTTCAATTTCTTAATGGACTCCCTTCCAAAGGTCTCCCTGCCTGACCCTGCTTAGCTTCACAGCCAGACAATAACATCAAGTGTTGCCACTTGCTGAGGCACTTCTATGCTATTTCCCTGTTTCCACTACCTTGGGGAACTGAATTTTGCCTGATGAACTCCTAACCTCAGTCTTATCAGTATGATTTGACAGAGAGAGAAAGAAAGAAAGAAATAATTGAATCACTGTGAACATATTGTTGAGGTAATCTGAATGCCCATTGCTTGCCTTGGAAAAAAATGACTCAAAATACAGAAAATACATATACGTGAATTGTTTGTGTTCCACTAAACATCAGGAGAAGGCCTTTACAATTTACCCGTACAAGACCTCATGTAAGAGTTGATGGCAATGTGGGTGCCTGCCAAATTAACAGTGAACTGTCTCTTAAGTGTTTTGAGATAATCTTACTCTTTATACAGAACTCACCAGCAAAATCTCTTTAATACCGCAGTGCTTCCATTCAGTGGTTACATCTCGCTCCACCAAGCTTTATAATGGAGGCATCCATAACTGTTACAGATGTTTAAGTCCTCCAGAGATGATCCCCATCTCAAACAAAGGTCCACAACCCTCTGTAAAGATGGCTTTTAATTTTAATTAAAAAAAAAAAAAAGATCATGGAAAGCTTTGAAGGCTCCTTTCAAATGCTTGTCTCCAAGTGTCTTTTTCATGGAGGGCTAGTGTCACTGATTTCAAAATCCAGGGGTTGAGAGATACAATG
This sequence comes from Liasis olivaceus, assembly GCA_030867105.1. Lineage (NCBI taxonomy): Eukaryota > Metazoa > Chordata > Lepidosauria > Squamata > Pythonidae > Liasis > Liasis olivaceus. Next base: position 124,962,641 of record CM061350.1, on the reverse strand, counting down.
GGATGGGCATGAAGATACTTTTATATAGTCATTCTGTTTGCTCTGAGGTCAAGTGTTTTTTACACTCCAGGCTATTTATAAAAGTAAGTTTTAGCTGCAAGAGACAGCTGGGAATATAACAGCCTAGTGAGTACTGGTGGATGAATCTAGCCTTTCATCATACATCTTGTCTGCAACAATAGTTGAGAATTCCCTAGCACCGGACTAGCTGAGAATAGATTGTCCAAGTTTCCTGTTTTCATTCAGATGTGTACAAATTACCTCAAGATGCCCTCCTCCCTCCTCTTCTCATGAAAACACTACGGTCTGAAAGAAACTCTTGTTATATTGTTGCCACTTAGGTTTCACTGAGCCTGCATTATCTACTCACAGCTTTAATGATTTCCTGCTGAGAGAGGCTCTGTAGAAGTCTTGGCAGCACGGCTAAGAATAGCATTAAATGCAAGGTTATCTAGGCATTACACTCACTGTAACATGCAATTAACTCTCCTCTTCCATTTTCATTACACAATTATTCATTAATGTCAATTTAATTTTATGCATTGTTCTACATGACCGAAGGCTGATTACGGGCCTTTTCACTCCAATATCCCAAGTTAACTGGTGCCAGCCTCACCCGGGGCTGCCTAATTGCAATTTAGCTAGACAATTCCTCCCATTTTTGCCCTCCAGTAACAGAACAACAGATCTTGGCCAGGTAAAGATTTTAAGGTGGAAAGAAAGGGCAGTAAAGAAACACTCACTAAAAATAATAGGGCTTTCAAAACAAAAAGGTCTAGAACGAGACAACACTTTCTCTCAACTGATTGTACTGAGGCCGCCGGTGCTAACAATCTTTATCCTTTAATTTGGTGAGAGCTGCCCTTAGGGATTTCTTCAGTTATGTAATACAAATAATATGTGTACTGTTATATAACTTTTTATTTAATGGATGACTTCAATAATGTATTATACATGCCACCTACTACACTATTGCTATGCTTTCTTTTTAACTAATTTATTTTTTCAGATAAATTATTTTTCAGGTGCAGTTCAGTTATTACTTTTTAAGCAGTAATGGGAAATGTTAGCTCCGAAGCAAGAACACTGCACCAATTGTCTAGGAATAGGCACACAAATAGTAAGAAAAGGATTTGGGCAAAGCTCCTATAATACCCACACTGAAAACACTTCTACCACAAAATAAGACTTATGCTACCTTAAAATGAAAGTTCAGACAGATAATCCACAGATAATATAAATTCTCATAAATTATCTCATTCTAGAGCTTTGCATCAAAGTTTAATCTACATAAATGGCTTATCTGTTCATTTTTTTCCAGTCATAGGAGAAAGTAATAGCTTCAAATTAAGACATCATGAATTGTTAGAGCATGTCGTTTAAATAGAAGGCGTGCCTTTGAAACAATGAATTACGTACATGAAAAATGATTTCCAAGAACTCAACCCTAAGAAGCTACAAAATTCATTTTTTAAACATGAGAGCGTTGGCTATTTTCTTATACTTTGTCACTGGCATGTCAAGATCATACACCTTGATGTGCTGCTCCTGATCCAAAACTTTTCCATGCATCCTCAAATTCATGTAAGCAAAAATCTGAACTTTGATTCCACCACAAACCAGAAAATCCCTCCATGACAATCCTCTGCTAGGGAGGGGACAAGAAATTCTAGAAAGCATTTCTGCCAACCACTTCCTCTTGGGAAGTCATTTAAACTTAGATTGACAGTTCTAGCAGTGGGCAAATTTGTTAAGTTTGATTTTGCTCAGTTTCTCCTCCAACTTTCTTTGTTCCATCTTATTTTCATATCGGTTTGTGTAGATGAACATTCACATACTTTTTCATGCATATTTCTCCCCATCCATTAGTTTTGGTGCATCTTTTTCTCTGATATACACATTCACATTCACGAATATCTATAATTTTACAAGTGATATCACTGGTATAAAGTGCTTTTATATTTCCTTTATACAGAATCCCTCAAAAAGTTTGGAAAATGGTGGTGTGTTATAGTCTGCATTCCCTCGTACATTGGGCGAATCAGATATCCAGCCTACATTAAATGACAGCAAATGTTACCCTAGTCCTTTCAATATAGGGACAAGACCATTCAAGCCATTACTAAATTAAGTAACTTATATATAAAACTGTTTTCTCTGGTTTGCCTTTCTGATATAACTTAAAGCATCAGCATTTCAAATCTTATCTCCTGGGGATTTGTTTTGGATTCATGTTAAAACATGGTTTATAAACATTAATTTCAGATTGAAACTTAGAATGCATATTCAGCTTGTCTTTGCTGTTCTCTTTTATTTTATTTAATTATTACAAAATGGTTCTAAATAAAATCCTTTTGGCTGTTAAAAATGTTAATTGTCTCATTTCAAATTAACACAACATATATCTAAATAGCCAAGAGGGTTATTACTTTTTTTATAAATATCAAAACATATACATAACTACACATTACTGTATGAATTAAGACTCTCCCCTAATTTTCATTGCTGTTGTGTTTAAAATAAATTTATTTCTGGCATGCATAAACAACTAGTGGATGTCTTATTATAATTTTAGACCATTTTTAATTAAAAGGTCTGTGTGAAAATTACATGATAAGGCAGAAAAAGATACTTACATTAGTAATATATTATTAGTATAAGGGCAAGAGTTCAAATTGTTCCCTATAATCTATTTGAATGTAACGAAGGATATAAACCAACAGGTCATAATTGGCTATGTTGATTCATTTTAATGCATGTGATTACAAAACACACTTATTTTAAAAGTCCCCCAAAAGGCTTTAATATAATTGGGTCAACATGTACACTCAAAACTCCTATTTCTTTAAGGAGGGGTACTACTCCTTACAATTCAAGGGACTTTAAAACTATATTTAAAAAGCAAATCTAAATATGAAAATATATGAACTGATGAAAAATGTTTTAGAGAAGTGAAAATAAGGCAGGCCTAAATTTGGCAAAAGTTTGTCTTCAATGTGGGATATCTCAATATCAAACAGGATTCTCTAGAAAAGTTAGAAGGGCAAGACATCCGGAAACAATTTATTGGTCAATCTTTGGAGAAGAGTGGTATAAAATTGAGTCCCAGGTCTTAAAGGGTAATTAGTTTGAATGTCACCTCTGTCAAACCATCCTCTCTTAGTCTAAGTTTCCTATTGCACGTTTGGAAGAATAGTAATAAAAATGGTAATATTGTGAGTGTTTCAAGTAGAATTAGACAATTGAAACACTTGGAAATGGCATTCCAGGGAGAGAGAGCTTTCTTCTTTCTCTTTTCTTTTTGATACTTTTGTTCTTTGGGAGGCAATTTGTCAAGGTCGTATCCTGGAAGATGTCAGGTTAGATCCAAATCAACTTTTTTCACATCCCCTCTTCCATTTTCCCTTTTTCCTGACCTAGTGGAGTATTATGGGAAAGAGAAAACTTTATCCAATTCCTGCATGGGGACTGTATTTAGTATTTATACCACATATGCAAATTCCATTTCAATGGAAAAGGAATTAACAGCCTGCTTTAGTTTTAACAGCGATGATTATCTTCTTTTGTTTGTTACTGCCTTATAAATATAAACATAGGCATTTTTTGATTTATGCTCTGTTTGGTTCTTTTCCCTATGTTCTATGGGCATAGGAGTTAATTTGCTTTCATTATATACATTAGGCAATAATATGTACAGCTAACAAGATCTTAGATTTCCACGCCCTTGCAAAGTTAAGCCCTTCATTCAAGCCACTATCATAAAAGGAAAAGTTGTCCCTGAAAACTTCAGTCCAACCTGGCATGGAATTTTGGGGCATTATCCTGCAGGGAGCTCTATAAAGCAACACCGTTGAGCAGTTTTCATTTTAAATAGGACCCACCTGAGAAAATCATCTAGACATTTGTGAAAAGGTACTGTACTGCCCTGTATCGTTTTGAAAATTCTTTCTGATGCTGAAGTGGAATTCAGAATAATAATTTGGTTAAGATCATTGAAATATTTGATAGAAAGTTTTTCTTAACAGTGACAGATATACATTGAAGTCATTCCTGTATATGATGTTTGTAGTAACCCCAATATTCCCTCAGTGGATTCCCAGAGGTGTTTTGTGTTGTGCAGTATGGATACATACACAGTACTTCTGTCTGCAGATTAATAACACAACCTTCTTGTTGCCAAATGTCTGCTACAGAATGATAGTGGCCCAAATTCCATGGATGATTGCAAACTGTGCCTAAATGATTGCAAAAGTATGTGCAAAGCAAGGTTGCTACATAGTAAAATGCTTATCTGGAAGAACTCTTGCTATCTAAGAGATAGAGCAGGAGCTAATAGTAGAAAGACAGAAATGCAAATTAGTGAAATTCAGAGTCAGCCAAGAAAAAGCCAAAAGAAAATATAGTTGTTAGAAACAGATACACATGTGGGGGCTTTGTGGTTTTAACTGTAGTGGCGTCCTCTGTAATCTGTACAGAGAATGTAACATTGGTAAGAGCGATGTTATGGCGGCCAACAGTGGAAGGATTCTGCAGTTGACTTCTTCTTTTTCGTACCGCATCTCATTTGATCTGAATGTGTGCCCTGTGTGCCTTGTAACCAAGATATTATGACAATGAAGAGGAGATTCTGTGGACAGCAACTCCATGCTTGGTATTTGAGAGAGAAGTTAGCTGGAACTCAGCCTTGCCATGATGAACTGTACATTCCTGATCTAACTATCTACCCTATCTGTGTAAAGTATTAGTATTTTTTTAATGGACCAAGGGAAAATTAAACATCGTTCTGCTATTTACTCATGAAACCAGTTCAGTATGCATGGAATCCTCCAAAGACAATGTTCAAGGCCTGTTCTTAAACTCTCTTTCTCTCATTCAAAATTGCTGAATGAGTTTGCTCCTCTGGATTGCCAAAAACATTAGACGCTTTTTCAAAATGAAGTAACTGCCCATATTGTACGCCCAAAGAATCTTTCACCCCAGCCAAGATTAGTCAAACCAATTGTTTTTCCTTATGTGTTACTGTCAGATACATTTTATTCTAATTCTGAGATCTTTAATGTATAGTAATAAGGATAATAAAAACAATCTGGTTAGATAAGATTGATGTCTCTGCAAATGAAGGGAGGCTACAGTTTGAGGGCAGTATTACTGCAGTTTATATAGGAACATATGAGATATATAGGAGAAAAAAGGAACCAAAGGAATACATTGCACATTGTTTTTCCTCTACCATGCACCATCATGCAGTGCTTCAATTAAGGGAATAAAGGTGGTGCACTCAAGACAAGCTACAGGAGAGCTATATCACTTTATAATAGAATTTTGGGCCATTCGTTACTTTGTAATGCATCATAAGATGTGCTCTGCTACTTCAGGGCCCTTAATATTTTTTATCCATGCACACAAATATAAAGGCATGCTACCTGACCATAGTTTCTTAACACTATGAGTACAACCTATTCTGTTAACCTCTATCCCCCTATAAAATGTTTCCCATGCCTTGCCTTCCAGTCTCAGAAGTTGACATGCTTTGCTCTCATTGCTACAAAATTCTTTTCAGTCTCTTATTCATTTCTTTTGTTCATTTACAGGAATATTTTATGCTGCTTCAATCATTGCGACTCTAGGCAGCAACAAATAAACACCCAATAATAATCATGAATATCCATCAAAAATATCAAACAATAATATGATCCATCACAATATTACCGTCATAAAACCATAGCGCTATATATAATCAAGATAACACCTAATGACATCACCCCCTCAAGTACCTCTAACTGTTACCCACCTATTGCACATTGAAAAAACCTATATTTTCAAAACTTTCCTGAATATTAAAAGCAAGAGTGCAGATTTTATGTTGGGTGGGATGGTGTTCCACAAGAAGAGGAGCTCCTGCAGAGAATGGTTTCCTCCCATGAGGAGTGGAAACTGTCAGTAAGCATCCATGCCTTGGATGGGCAGTCTGCATTATTTCTATTTGAAATAATGCAGTCTCAAATATAGCCAGGCCCCAGCTAATGTCGGATTTTACAAGTGAATGAACACCTTGAACAGGAAGACACTGACAAACAGTTCAGCTCCTACAGTATTAGGTGTTATATGGCAATACCAAGTGGTCCCACTTAACATCTTCAAAGACAGTCCCATATAGAGGGCATTATAGTATCCCACTTATAACGGGAGAAGGGCATGTGTGCCTGTAATCACTGCTTTCTGCTCCAGGAAAGGTGACACCACAGCAACCCCCAAAGCTCGGCAAAGGCCTTCCTGGTCACAGCTTCCACCTGCTATTCCAAAAAGAGTTGAGAATCCAGAAGCATCTTCAGACTGCACACCCACTTTTTCTGGGGGAGCACAATCCTGTCTAGAACCCAGGTTACTATTAGAATCAGTTGGCTTCTGAACCCACAACTGCTCTATCTTGCTAGGGTTGAACCTCAACCTGTTTCACCTCATCCAGCCCCCTACAAGATTCAGATCTCTCCAGACCCTAAGTTCCACTCCATCTCCCATATGGCCTAGGGTGGAGTTGTAAAATTGGGTTATCATCAGCTTATTAATGATACTAAACCCTAAATCACTGGATGATATCCTGAAGCAGATTCATGTGGATGTAGGATAAAGGAAAGGATTAAGTGCTTATGGACATTCTTGTTGAATTAGAGCTGCTTTTCATTATGATTTATGGCGAAATGTATTTTGTAGGGAGCTCAGAACAATACAGCTCCATTCGACATATTCCAAAGAGCAAAACATGAATGGCTTGAGTGGTTTGTGCTTTGCTGAAACAAAACACAAACTGTTTGAGTGTTCCAGCTATAAGAAATAATGGGAATGCAGAACCCATTTCTGTTCCCTTATTTTTGAACCCTGTACCACAGGTGTAGGTGGGATGGTAGCCATGCTAAGTGCTATATATTACCAAATTGCAGAAAATGTGGGTGAAATGTGAAACTCTTTTGAAAACATTAACGTAAATCCCCACTTAACATAATGGGAGTCTAGCTTTGCTCTCACTCCAGAGGAGTCTGCAGAATCCAATGATTTCATCGGAATAATGAAATAAGCATTACAACATAATCTTAGCCTCTTATGTGAGTGCAATGTCACAACATCATCTACAAAAAGGGAAAGTTTTTGTCACAGCACCTATGTCTCACTCACCAAAAAATCAATTTAGATTAGAATGTGTTATCAAAAAACCCCAGCTCACAACCACCTAGAATCTTTGCATTTTTATTAATGGGCACCTGCAGAAATGCAAGCTTCCAGAAATTCCTGGTAAGTCTGAAATACTTACAGCTGACCTGTAGACCATTTCCTTCTTCCTCTAGTAGGTAAATCTATCAAGACCAGTACTCTAAATTCCCGAACGAGAATAACTTCTCTCCCTCCCATTTAAATTAATGAGTAGGGAGGAGTTTAGTGGAGGCTTTTCTAATTTTCTGAGTATTTTTTGGTCAAGAACAGCAGCTGGCTATGAAGAAAGAAAGTATGCAATAGGAATCTAACTCATCAAGTGCAGCGAGTAACTAAACAGAGTGGCATTAGCTAGATGTGTTCTAGTTGGGTGGGCAGACCCCATGGTAGAGGCATCTTTATATACCCTGAACTCAGTTTCAACAGGACCTAAGGGTGTACACAATATGCACACGCACACAGCTCCCCCCAAACCAATAAATCAATTAAAGTATTACTGTATTAGCAGCCTGTACAGTTGCAAAATCTCAGTAGCACGAGCAACACTTTTGCATGCTTACAAAACAGAGTGCAGCACAAAAGACATGCATCTCACCCACATGGACTCAAACTTCCCCATCACAAATGCATTTTTTTTTTTTTTTTGGAAGCTGTAACTTAACAGGCAGATGGGCAAGCATGCAGCTGTAATCAGCCTTCTTCTGTTTGGCCATGTGCTAAATTGCTGATTTCCTCTCAATACTCCAACCCAACATGACCCCGTCCAGTCTAAACAAATCACAGCAGAGACATGACTGTTCCTTGCTGCTGTCTTGACTAGGCTGGAGAAAGCAACCCAATCAGAGGCCATTGCCCGACAACCCAACTGCAGAGCTCAGAACCCTTGAAACATGGCTGCTCCAAACAGCCAGGGTTTGTGTCATACTGGGAACCTACTTGTAGATTGGCTTTGATTTTCAAATAAAACACCTGAAATTCATTTTGCTTATACTCAGAACCCTCAAAAATAGCCATTTTTGAACTAGAATGATTGAGATATTTGCACATATCTCTTGCCTTGCCATCTATGAGGCTGCTGCTGCTTAGAACCAGAAGCTGTTAATGTAAAAAAACAAAAACAAAAACCAACAACTTTGCTTTTCTCTTTCTTTCCAAATTCATTTCATGACCCCCATTCCATTGAAAAGAACTCTCCAACCCACCTATAAACCATGAAAGCCAATTTACTTTTCTCCCATGCTCTTCCAATTGTTGTCTCAAGGAAATCTATTTCTTATTGCCTTGTTTGATGTCCTCCATTCACACTTACCTAGGAGTAGGTAGCACTGAAGTTATAATTTCTGAATAGATATGTGTATGATTGCATAACAGAAAGAACAGGGATAATTGAGAAAGTGTGAAAATCCCTTATTTTTTTCAGGCACCAACAAGAAGAGGTGAGGAAATAGCCAATGAGAAGTTGGTCAAGAACTGCCCTCAACTACCACACACCATTTCAGTAGCTTAGGGAGCACTGCTCCTTTTCAAATCACTGCTATCCTCCACACTCATCCAGAAGACTGGAGTAGATATTATAATATGCACAATCTATACAGAATATTTTGGCAGAGAAAGTAATATGAAACATGAAATTAATTTTCAGTGTAAAGTTCTGTAGGTGCACATTGCACAAGAAGGTAATATTGTTAAAAAACTAAATGATTGAGCCTCTAGAGGCATTGCCACCGATCAATGATGTTGGCCCCCTACGTCTTTTTCATAAAACCACTGACAAGGTGAAAGGAAGAAAGTTTTTTGAGGATGAAGCCACTGCAATTGGTATGAGATACAAGTGTGATGCACATATGTTCTCTGCACGGAAATGGCTACTTAAAGTATGCCCCAACCATATTGGGGCCTGAATTACAAGGCTACCCCAAGCCAGTGTAGCCTTGTAATTCAGGAGCTTGACTTGGACCAGTGAGACTCCAGTTGGAGTCTTCACTTGACTGTAGACTCCAGGATGATTTTGGGCCTCTCAGTGTCTCTTACCTGATCTTGCCTCATGCAGTTTTGGTTATGGGGATAAAATGAATGGACATCCCAATGCATGCTACCACCTTGAAAGGTGAAATATACATATAAAGCTAACCAATCAATCAATCAACCAACCAATCAAATAAATAAAATGGTCTACACCATACTGGATTAAAGAGATATAAATTGTGCAGGGACCATTTATGCTGGTTGCATTATGCACATGCACATTAGTTTTGGCACATGCAGGCATGCTGCATGTATCATCATCACGATCATCGTCATCGTCATTGATAAACCCATAAATATTAATGCAACACCAGCTCCACAGATCTTGCTGATACCCTTAGAAATAAAGGTGAACTGTTTGTAAAAGCATAGGACCTATTCCTAGGAAATGGAGTGCCATTAAATCCAGCCCCGGACACTTGTCCTGAAGTACTGCTAGTCAGTGAAGTGCTTAAAAGCTACACTGACTGGAAGAAGAAGAGATAGGTTGGCGTTCTACCTTTTGTTCTTGCATGAACATACATCAAAAGTGGCACGAGAGCAATACGAGTCAAGGCTTCCATTAACTGCCTCTTGTGAGAGAACTACTTTACTTTTTGAGATGACAGAGTCTAAGATTTCAGATTTCCTAAGTAAAAGAGAGTTTTATGTAAACAGTTTTACTCCTTTGATTCCTGGGTGGAATTTACATTAATGCTAATGGGAACTGTGCACACATATGGAGAAAAATATACCACATGGTGATAATGACTTGCTTTTATATTAAGGCTTCTGTCTCAAATCACTTTCAAACTGCTCTGCTGTTAATCTGTTTGGAAAGTCCATTTGTCAGCTCTGATACCGCATTCTACAGATTTATTTTTTAAACATGTAAGAAACATTATGACCTTTAGTTGTCTGAATAATTGTTGTCACCAGTTAGGTTTGGGAACTATTTCACACATTACACATATGAAAATCCCACAGTGTGTTTTTGGCAAAAGAGGACTTTGCAGCCAATCACATCCCTGACTTCAGAAACTGGCAGTGTAAAACCACTACAATCCACTCTTCCAAATTTGAAGTAAATGTCTCTAAGATACTGTTAGTCTTGGGCACTGTTGAAAAGTAACATGGAAAATTAAATAAAGTGTGTAGCATTTCAATTTGAGTGAGTCAAAAGCTTTGTTGGTAATTTAAAATGGTTGCTTACTGATTGCACCAGTAACCTGTCAGAATGCTGGAGCTAGAAAGTTACATGAAAATATGTTCACATGTGTTAGTTTTTAAATCTAATTCTTTCTATTTCTGGCCTATAAACATTTACTAGAAGTTGGTAATATGGGAATGGCCATAAAAGATTATACCACTTCAGCAACTACTGTTGTACCTACACCTCAACACACAGGCCTTAATTCATCTAATGTTATGTTGTAATGACTACAGGTGAAACTTGAAAAATTAGAATATCGTGCAAATGTTCATTTATGTCAGTATGGCAACTCAAAAGGTGAAACCAATATATGAGATAGACGCATTACATGCAAAGTGAGATATGTCAAGCCTTACTTTGGTATAATTGTGATGATTATGGCGTACAGCTTATGAAAACCCCAAATTCACAATCTCAGAAAATTAGAATAGTGTGAAAAGGTTCAATATTCTAGGCTCAAAGTGTCCCACTCTAATCAGCTAATGAATCCATAACACCTGCAAAGGGTTCCTGAGCCTTTAAATGGTCTCTCAGGCTGGTTCAGTAGGAATCACAAGCATGGGAAAGACTGCTGACCTGACAGTTGTGCAGAAAACCATCATTGACACCCTCCATAAGGAGGGAAAGCCCCAAAAGGGAATTGCAAAAGAAGTCGGATGTTCCCAAAGTGCTGTATCAAAGCACATCAATAGAAGGTTATGTGGAAGGGAAAAGTGTGGGAGAAAAAGGTGCACAAGCAGCAGGGATGACCGCAGCCTGGAGAGGATTGTCAGGAAAAGGCCATTCCAAAGTGTTGGGGACTTTCACAAGGAGTGGACTGAGGCTGGAGTTAGTGCATCAAGAGCCACCACACACAGAGGGATCCTGGACATGGGCTTCAAATGTCGTATTCCTCTTGCCAAGCCACTCCTGAACAACGTCAGAAGCGTCTTACCTGGGCTACAGAAAAAAAGAACTGGTCTGTTGCCCAGTGGTCCAAAGTCCTCTTTTCTAATGAGAGCAACTTTTGCATCTCATTTGGGAGCCAAGGACCCAGAGTCTGGAGGACGAATGGAGAGGCACACAATGCACGATGCTTGAAGTCCAGTGTGAAGTTTCCACAGTCTGTGTTGATTTGGGGAGCCATGTCATCTGCTGGTGTTGGTCCACTGTGCTTCATTAAGTCCAGGGTCAACGCAGCCGTCTACCAGGAGATTTTGGAGCACTTCATGCTTCCTTCCGCAGATGAGCTTTATGGGGATGCTGACTTCATTTTCCAGCAGGACATGGCACCTGCCCACATTGCCAAAAGTACCAAAACCTGGTTCAATGACCATGGGATTACTGTGCTTGATTGGCCAGCAAACTCGCCTGACTGAACCCCATAAAGAATCTATGGGGCATTGCCAAGAGAAAGATGAGGGACATGAGACCGAACAATGCAGCGGAGCTGAAGGCCGCTATTGAAGCATCCTGGTCTTCCATAACACCTCAGCAGTGCCACAGGCTGATAGCATCCATGCCACGCCGCATTGCGGCAGTCATTGCTGCAAAAGGGGTGTAAACCAAGTACTGAGTACATATGCATGCTTATACTTTGCAGAGGTCCGATATTGTTCTATTTCCAATCCTTTTGTTATTGATGTCATGTAATATTCTAATTTTCTGAGATTGTGAATTTGGGGTTTTCATAAGCTGTACGCCATAATCATCACAATTATACCAAAGTAAGGCTTGACATATCTCGCTTTGCATGTAATGCGTCTATCTCATATATTGGTTTCACCTTTTGAGTTGCCATACTGACATAAATGTACATTTGCATGATATTCTAATTTTTCGAGTTTCACCTGTATATGTGACAATAAGATTTTGTCATAAGTTTTGAACTTCCACTCTGATAAGGAAAAGTAAAAAAGAGATTACTGTATTTGGTTTTTTTTCTCACTATCATTCTTGTTATTCTTTTGCTTCTACTTCCACTTGTCTGTTGTATTTATATTTTGTAAAAAAAAAAAAAAGTTCTTTAAAAAAACATGAAACTCCTAGAACTTTCTTGATGTTCAAATGAGACCCACACATTTCATGAGAAACTTTCTTCTGTTCTTTTTAGCCATTTCTTTTCCTTAAGGGGATTTCATTATTATGTTCTCCTCTCTGCCAGTTAGTATAATTTTAATTTATCATTAAGCACCACTTTGCTTTTTAACATAAAGAATTCAGTGTGCTTGATGGAGCA